>JAYDZE010005517.1:0-10719 GCA_034509125.1 Monilaria moniliformis
CGAAATTTGAGATGAAATCATCAAACCTTTTTCAATTATAATTAAATATATGAATTAATGCAGATATTATAAACATATAGAATATTATTAAATTGCCAAACCGGACATGCAAAATTAAAATCTGCATTTATTACGGATATATTCACGAATGGATAATCACGCATGATTTTCGGTAACTGCCTTATTTAACTTACAACTCGGAAAATGACGCGGACTAAATTACCCCTTTGCTGAGTGATGAACAACGTTATACTGATGCGATTAATCGTGTAATCTTATCCGTTAATTTCTTGATCTAACGGATGATTTAATGTCTTAGTTATGCATTAGGGGCCTTGTCGGATGACTAATGTCTTAATTTCTTGTAACATCACTAAAATTATTAAATCAAAATTGTATTAATATAAACAAAATTAAGAGCTCCTGACCCAATTTTGAAGGCCTTCTTTCATACTAAAATGCATTACTCATTTTAATGACCGAATTTGCAATTGATTGTACCTAGCATCAAGAACATAAATTCCCATTATCGCCAACTTGAGTGATGAACTGAATTCAATAGCCTAATTTTGTACTTCTAACTTTTTGACTCAAAATATAAAATTACTAAACTATCCTTATCCTTGGAAAATTTCATAATTTCGGGGAAGGGGGCATGGGCCCATTGTCCCTCTGCCCTTGATTACATGCAATCATATAGATTATACTAGCAATGGCTAGATAATATTATATTGTATTTACGAAAAATTGCATTTCTATCTCTAAGAAAAGTGCATTTCTGATATGACTCTTAATAATACTATTTTTTTTCTCTTTCAAATAGCACGCATTAATTTGTATAGAATTAGGATTCTACATCGATTATTTTAGCATTGTTAAACAATTTGCATGGTATATGTTGCAATTTAGCATTACGTATTCGGACTATTTTCCCTGCCTTATTTACAATAATGTCACAACTTTTTATAAGTTGCTGATATTCAAGATAATATTGCATATTCTATACATTTTATATATATATATATATATTGAATGGTCGAAATAGTTCACAGTTCATACCCCATAAAAAATTTCTATTGTAACTCGATAATGTATAGATATACATCCATAAATCCAAATTTGGAAAAGCAATTATAGTTATTGTATATTATATTAATTATGTTTTTATGATCTGAACCCAATATTTGAATGAATAATTACTACTATATATTATTAGCTCTTTTTAATTTGCCGTTTATTATAAGTAAAAATCATTTCACAATATCAATATACAATTTTAGTTAAACTTGTACCGTAGTCGAATATCATCTCGTATTAATAGAATATTGAAAAATCAAAATAGATTATTAATCGTGGTAAAAATGTATTAATCAGGACGCGTACCATAAACCATGTCTCATCTCTAGCTACTTGACCTTGAAATGGTGATTCATCTCTATCCAGCAAATTCATCGATAGAATCATAGAAAACCAAATTACCAAATTAAATGAATTCCTATTAATTAATGTAATTATATTTGTTATTGCATAGGGAATTCTTAAATTCCTGGAGATTTAAGATGTGTTGGGCTCGTGTTCTTGTTACCATTCAATATCTGTTGTTTAGAGTTTCTGATATTTTCAGGGAAGAGAATCAAGCGGCTGATTGTCTAGTTAATCCCCTCATTCTGAATGACATTATTATCTAGTTTGCTTGAACTTGATGCTTTATCGTCGGACTTACATTGTTAACGGTCTCTTGATTTGTTCTTAGAGAAGTACTTATTTCTTGACGGTGTTTTTTCGGTCGAAATTTTATCATTGGAGGTTTTAATAAGGTTCAGCCCTAAGTGTACGTTTTGTGTATTCTAAGCTATTAGGTTTTGTTAATTTCTTATTTTTACTACATCTTTTGCTATTATATTTCTTAGTAAATATCATTAAAACAGTTCAACATTATTTCGTCAAGAGACTCAAAATAATAGAACAACACATTGTATATCGAGATCCAACGTTCAATATTCACTGTATATATCCTTCAAATGATATTGATGTCAAACAATAACCCAATAAACCTACAGAAAAGATCCATTGTGAATATCAAGTAGCTAGAGACAATATCTAGATTAAAATCCTAGCAAATATTGATGGGTAACAAACAACATAATATCTCCACACAAAATGTAGAAAAATAGGGATTCTCGTGAACAAGGTACAAGACAAATGATAAAAAGGATGTTTCCTAGACGCCGGTCGGCTCGATATATCGAATGGTCACTGCCCCTCAAATCCTTCACGTGCAAAAAGTCGTGTGCCCTTTCTAGCTTGGACCATTGACTACTAAGAAACAAACTAAAAAATAAATAAAATAATATTATAAAAAACTTAATAAATTAAATTAAAAATTGAGGGAGAAGGAATAAATAATACGAAAGAGCATGTTATAGTGTAAAAACGTGAGACGCCCTCCTCAAAATTTGAAGTTTCCATCAAACAACCAATATTGCTCCACGTTTGTCCCATTTCCAGTACAGTACGATACGCCTATCCTTTTTTCTTCCAAACCGAATTATTTGGTGGACCATTATTTATTTAATTATTTTACTATTATAATTATTCCTCTCCCCTCTTTGCAAAGCGTGTGTCTAGCTAATTTGTTTCCTCAAAAACTGATTTGGTCGATTTTGTTAGGATACGATTATTACTATTGAGAATCTTTGAAATCTATAATTGCATTCACCATATCGATATAAGCATGCATTGAAGTTTGTACCAACGGACAAGTTATTCGGATTTGAAAAACATCAATCATAGTACGTGCTTGTACTAACGGACGAGTTACTCAGATTTGAAAAACATCACAGTTTTGTGTTTTGAATCTGTGTATAGATGTAGTTTATGTCTTTGGAATTTGATTAAAGAGGAAGAAAATGTGCAGTTTCTCTTTGGAATTGGATTGGATATGGCTCCAAGTATATTTTAATTGAGTAGTGATAAATGTACATAAATTGTACATACATAATTGGATATTTTGTATTTAAATCAATTTATAAATATTAATTAATTTAAAAAAATTAATATATTATGTATTTACTCTTTTGCAATAATTTAGGAAAATTTTAATTTTTTCAAATTAGATATTTGCAGATTTAGGAAAAGATTAATTTTTCCATTAAATATCTACATATTTATCTGCAAATTAATTTTGTAGCTCTGTTTGGAGGATCTATCAAACCAATTTTTCGATATATCTATGAAAATATAATAGGGACAGTTTAGTAAAAAAAATATAATTAGTAATAAAATCATTTTAAATAAAATTGATTCAATTTAATTTAAAATTTAGAGATATTATGTATATACAATTTATGTACATTTATCTTTTCTCATTTTAATTAATAAATATAATTATTTACCTGTTGCATGTACCTGTCACATACTCGTGTGCCCTAAAATCATGAATGCTGGAATTATTGGGAGGAAGAAAACCTAATTGTCGGTTGGAATTGGTTTTTGGTCTACGCATTTTGGAAAGAAGAAAATGACCGTGATGTGCCGTAGGGGCACATCTGGGATTACTGAATTTGATTTAGTCTTGGTCATTCTTCATAACATTATATATTCTAGATGTAAATTCCACATTAATTGTTCTTTTTACTGCTATTGTTAGAAGGGAAATATGAAACATGGACACGAAGTTAATTGATTAGTCTTACTCTGCCAAATGTAAAACTAATTGATTAATCTCGCACGAAAACTCGCGCCTTTTCTTGTTCCCAAAATTAGTCCTTTTTTTTTTTTTCTTTTTCTTTTTCTTTCTCATCAATTTATAGTTTAAACACACTTATATTCATTTATGAGAAAACTCAATCAAATTTTGAAACATTACCTGATTTTTTTTCGTATAATAATAATAATAATAATAATAATAATAATAATAATAATAATAATAATAATAATAATAATAATAATAATAATAATCTATCCGTTCTACTAAAGATGTCACATTTCCATATTTGAAAAGTTTTTACATTTTAAATAATTTTTTCTCTCTATCATTAATACAACCAACAATTTTCTCTCTCACATTACTAGTTTCTCTCTCATCATTAATATACCTAACAACCTTAAACAAAAGTTTCTAAAATCTCGTGTCATCCACAAGTGTGACATATTTATCGGTACGGAGGGAGTAATAATAGTAGTAGTAGTAATAAGAAGAAGAAGAAGAAGAAAGAACGAAAGAAAATAATTGAAATCCGAAAATGACAGAAATTTTAACCACCACTAGAAAATATACATTTTTCGTCCCATAGAAAGAGTCCCTATCATATTTCATACAGATTAAGAAAATACAATATATATGAAATTGTTCAAATTTGCATTAATTTATTGTTTCATATATTATTTTCACAAACATAAAATAAAGTAATTTTAATAAAAGAATGTTTTAAAATAATTTTAAATTAAGAAACTGAATTATTATTTTGTGACATCCTAAAAATTGAATAGAAAGCTAATTTCATGAAATGGAGTGAGTAATATACATATTTTCTTTTAATATACACCAACATTTATTTAATTGAAAAGGCTAAATCAATAATTTACTCTCATTAATTATATTCTCCATTTATCTAGTTGGACAGCCAAACTATCAAGAAGCACACATATCAAAGCAAGCATTGCCATTAAATTTGTGGGCTATTTCGATTTTTTCCCTCTCGAGAAATAGTCCAGAAGATTTTTTAGGATAGTAAAATATTGAAGAAATTATATGCCTTCCCATGGAAAATATGCACATATATATGTATATTTTCACGATGGTGAGAAAATCCTAGCTAGCAAGAATTATACCATGCACCGATAAAATAAAATGAGAATTAAAATATAATTTACGTACGGATTTAAAACGTGAATTAATTTTGCATAACTTGGTTTGGTCCCAAATATTTCAAGTCATCATTTACGGCTCAAAAATTGTAACATGGGGAAACAAGCTTTATATTATTTAAACATAGATAATGGAAGCATGTGTATAAATTAATGAATTAGAGGTGATAATAGGCATCGATAACTTAATTAGTTTGATGTTCTAACAATTTCGAATAACACTCTACGCGACCTAGCTATATCGACACCAACATCAGAGCTAAAATGTGTCATTAATTGCAAGTTGCAGTTTGGTCATTTGATTACGAATATATGTAAACTATCCAAATTTGATTCAACAGCCAAACATCAAGAAAACAATAACACGTCCCATTCTTGCATTAGGGCCATATATGTAGTAATTGTGTAACCAAATATGTGTACTTTATGGACCATATAATTAATTCGTTATGAGCATAAATATTTCAAGTACTATTCATATTCAATGATGCTTGCATTTACGATTTATAGACACGTGTCAATAAAAATTCACAGAAATTGTAGGAATCTGAATATGTAGGGAAAATAATATTAAGAATTTCCATAACTAAAACTTGGTAGATTCGTAAATCTACATTAACATATGCCTATCATCCGTAAACACGATAGCTGAGAGGAGATGTTACCCATTATCTTACAAAAGAGGATTTGGCCGACCTGTATACGTACATATATTTTACATATGTTGGAGTGTTTTGTTTTCTTGACCAGTAACATAGTCAAACTCCCAAATGTCCAACATTTTTCCACAATAACCTAACCATAAGAAAACTAAGGTGACAGTGGAAAATTTTAATTTGTTAAGCAGTATTTGACATTTGACTAGTAAACATATTACATGAATGTAAGGTTAAAATGTTGTTGTGTTTGATATGAACAAGAAAAGTCCTTGCGTGCATGAAGGGGTACGTTTAGTCGTACAAAAAAAATAAAAAATTGAACTTAACCATTTAATCTTTGAAGTATACTTAGATATTCATTACCTACAAGTTGAATATATTTCCTTAATGGGATTGACATTGATGTATGGGCAAAATCTTTGACTTTTCCCCATTTTTTGTTGGATTTATCATACTTTAAGTCAAGCAAGCCGAATTATATGTCAAGTAAAACAAGAAATTGCACATTTTCCATGGATATTAATTAATATAATCCGATCGATCGTATTTCCAGCTCTTTGTTTGTACGGTACTTCAACTTGGCATGAAGAATATAAACTATACTAATTCATTGATCATCACAATCCACGTGAATTTTAAAATAAGACGAACATATTTGTTAATTTGTACTTTTATAGATGTAGCCCCATGGATATAAAATGTAAAACCAACGATCTAAATTTTGTGACATATAGTGCTTTTATACGAATTATTAAAATAACATTGGTGATATTAATTCAAGAGTTATGTAATTAACTTGAAGCTTGGATTATTACCATATTTACCAAAATACTACATTTAATATTTTTTAGTTACATATAGTACACTAAACTATGATTCCAAATATTTATAGTCTATTGTCAATTAAAAGAAAACGTGTATAAATATTCATATTAATTAGTACATGTTAGTGATATACATGGATTGCATAACATAATAAATCGACTATTTTCGAGTCTATATAATTTCCATATATATATATATATAATTCAAATAATATTATTGTACTTATAATATTAGAATCATCTATTTCAATTTCCTGCAAATTAATGCAATAGAGAGGTCACAGTTCTTCCTACCTGGATGTTCTTGTGCCATCTATGATTTATATATAAGTAATTAATAATAAAATAAAAGACAAAAAACTTGTAATTGAGAACCCCAAATTCCAAATGCATTTGACTAATAGATTGGCTGTTTTGCAACTTATTGATCTGTCATCAGGTTACATCTAAATTTAACAATCATGTGCATTTAAAGCGTAGCCCGCATTCAAAGGTATATTTCTTGGCCAAGCCAAAGATTATGCTACAGTTAATGTTGTAATTTTATTATGTGATTAGTCGGTTGCATTATTAGGGCGGTTATTTATTAATCGCCTACATAATTGCACTTGTTAATATTTATAAGTAGTCTTGTCTGAGTTAGTTTTAGTCTACTAGTTGTACAGTTGACACCACTCTTTTTATAATCACTCGCCTTCCTTATTTATTTAGCCTTATTGATGCTAATGCTGGTGTGATTAGTCAAGTTTCCTCTGCAATTAACCATTAATCAAATCTAAATCAACCTAGCCTTCTAATTACCCGGCACTTTACGTTATCTAAAGTACGGCAACTGTTACGTACGAAAAAACATTCACTCTCTCTTTTCTTTTCTTTTGTCCCCACTAATTATGATTCTCTCGATTATATATTAGTTTCGAAAAAAAGGTATATATACCTAAAGAATTCTTTTTGTGAGATTTAATGTGTATTTAATACAATATACTGAATTAATTTTAGTACATACTATACGAGTACCGGAAATATTTTAGAGTTAATTACGAAACAATTATGGGTTGGAGTTCATGTGAGAGGAATAAAACAAACAATATTTCTTCTGGTCAGCACACAAATGCTATCCATCTATATTTAGATTATTTATATATAAAAATCAAGATGATAATCGAATACTACAATCTCGAAGAGTGGACTATTTGTTATATCCGAATATTAGGGAATTTTAAAAAAAAAAAAATACCCACACATTATTTCGCCTTTATATATATGCATGAAGTATTGTGATAACTGACCACATCTCTTTTCGAGACCCCAACTTCAAATTCATGTGAAGTGCAAAATATATAGTACTATACTTTCTCAAATTAGATAAAAAAATATAATGTCATGAAAAGGCACTAAATTGATATATACATATTAATATTGTGATTTAGCCAGCAGAGAGGAGGGGTTCTTAAGCTTCCATTCCCAGACAAAAGAATCTTGGATTTGTTTTTTATTATTATAAAATCATGAAATTTTCGATATTTTTGTTTGAATTTTTATACAGAAGTCTCTATCATCAAATTAAACTGTAGAAAGATGGTTTATCGAAATCTTGAACTCGATATTAAGAAAAACCAGCCTCCTATATATATGGAGGGGCAGATGATGAGGAAACAAGAAAAAAATAAAATATAAATGATTAAAAAAACGGGTGTGAGACAGGGCTCCATTCCGTCCGCATAAGTATGTATATCATTATTCCAGCAACAATCTACTCCTGAGATTTGAGTGAAATAAATGAAACCTCTACACAAATTCCAGGAACTCTGCTGGAAATCACCCTCCACGTGATTCCCTTAGTTTACTATTCTACTACTTATTTTCTATTATTATTCATTTTCTTTTGCATGGATCTGGAATTCATATAAACTATATAACTACTCCACCTTCATTTAATTTCCACAGCTACACCAAAAAAATTCAATCATCCTCAACGCCTAGCTAACTACGATTATATATAGGAGCTACCATTCCATTACACACACACACACACACACACACATATATATATATATATATATATTATATCTAGTATTTTTATTGTATCTTATCTGAAAATACCTATCTATATTTATATAAACATTTTCTAACGGCTGTTTTTGTCAAAATAGCACTACCTCCTTCTCTTTGGAGTATCGTGAACAGAATAGTGGTTATTAATGTTTATTAATTGCAGAGTTTCAAGATTTTGGATTATATACAAGAGTGGTGTTTAATTAGTTGGGTGATTAAGACTGTATTAAACTGGTGCAAATTAAACTAGTTAGATAGGGCCACCTAATTAAAGGAACGCCATAACAAATGATGCAGCTAGAGGCGGCCAGCTTTATATAATCTATATATGCATGAATGTATATGTTAATCACTAGTTTTTTTTTAATTTTATTTTATTGTTGCCCATTATAAAATTAGAGAAATTATACGTATAATTTATTTATTATTTTTTAGGCAAAAAGACCAATCTTATCAACTAATCTGAATGTCATTTACTCGGTTCTTGCACAATGAAATAACAAACTTTATCCTGGCGTGTTTCATCAATTCGGTGCATGATATTAGCATCATTAATCCAACAGTTTAAAATCAAATTAACTAAGATTACCATGTAGAGAAATGTAGATTTAGTGGGACGATAGATGAGCGAATTAAAGCGCATAAAGTATTTCTTCTGTCTAAAATATGCATTAATCCGTGACCCTAACTAGTTAGCTAGAATTACAGAGAGAGAGAGAGAGAGAGAGAGAGGGAGGGAGGAGTATTCTAAAATGTGCTGAACATGACTCTGCCCCATAGATATTTCTGACCTTTACCTACAGTGCCGTTTTAGGCAGAGCATGGGTCTATTGTATTCCATAAAATTAGCTGCACCAACTGTTAATGTAACCAAATAAAACATATAACACACTCATTATTAATTTGTCATGTCATACACATATCCATCCATCTCCACTCATATACATAATTATAAACCCTAAAATTTCTTACTAAATTGCTTCCGGACTTGTCTATCTAGCTACTACTTTGTCCATGTTTTGAAACAAGGTAGAGGAGTAGCTAATTAGTTTAATGCGAGGCTATGTCATGCTCCCCCCCATTAGTTATTATTTATTGTTAATATTTAGGTTAATTAATTAAAGAAACATGCATATGTTGGTGTGGTCTTATGTCACGTAGGCTGTCTGTCTGCAACAGTGGGAGTTGCCGAGGCCGCCGGCAGCCCGTCGCTGTCGCGGACCAACATCTTTACCGGAAAAGGGCCGCTTGGTTGGATGCCTGTGACGGCTGACGTGGCCTCCCGGGCCCCACCGTCACCCCAGCCGTGCAGCCGGGGCTACGTGTCCGGGCCCCACCTTGTCCCCTCCTCCCACTGCAATTGTGTATGTACCGAACTGCCCCTCACCTCTCTTCTTTTTCTTTTCTACTTCTTCCCCTTTTACCTTTCAGCCCTCCCCCACTGCACGTTTTTCGCTACGCTGACGTGGCACTTGACGTGTCACCCTTGTTCCCCCTATATATATCCCCTCCCTTTCCTCCCTGCCCTTCACCACCATCTTTCCTTCACAACTTAATCTACTTTTTTGTAATAATATTCTATAATCTCTCTCCCCCAAACAAAACAAACTTTCTCTCTCTAAATAAAAATCATTTGCAGTTGTGGTAGTAATGGCAGTTGACTCGATTCTGTCGTCTCCATTGGGCCCTCCGGCATGCGAAAAAGACGCAAAGGCTCTTCAGTTCATCGAGGAGATGACCCGTAACGCCGACTCCATTCAGGAAAATGTGCTGGCGCAAATCCTTGGCCGCAATGCCGAGACCGAGTATCTAAAGAGCTTCAATCTCGACGGAGCCACGGATCGTGACACCTTCAAATCCGAAATCCCCATGGTCACCTACGAAGATCTCCAGCCCTTGATCCAGAGAATCGCCAACGGCGATCGCTCCCCCATTCTATCTTCTCACCCCGTCTCCGAATTCCTCACCAGGTAAATTCACCTCCTATTTTAATTAGTATAACAAACATGACTTAAGAATTAATTACTAATTAACGTTTTTATCTTGTCTCAACAGCTCTGGAACTTCAGCTGGTGAGAGAAAACTCATGCCGACTATCAAAGAGGAGTTGGACCGTCGCCAGCTTCTCTACAGCCTTCTCATGCCTGTAATGAACCTGTGAGTATTATATTCCATAATTTCAACATAATTATTTCCTTTTTTTTAAATAAATTAATTTCGGTGATGATGACAAAGTGCATGTCTTAATGAAACAGATACGTGAATGGACTGGACAAAGGCAAAGGGCTCTACTTCTTGTTCATCAAGTCCGA
>JAYDZE010005528.1:0-10719 GCA_034509125.1 Monilaria moniliformis
TGTGAGCTCTTAATCTTAGTATAGATGGAAAACTAGGAGCACCAAATCCTTTGAAAGACAAATTACATATAACTTTACATGTCTAATTCTAACACTTACCAAAATACATCAAATGCAGATAGCACCATCAACAAACAACAAACTAGTGAGCTCACTCTATGATCTCCTATACCACAACCATATAACCAAATCGAACTCCATTCCACCCCTGCTGCAGCTAGGCCGATCAACGTGTCTTGAGCCACGAGGCGCCTGCTTCGTCTGCACCCCAACAATCAGCAGTACGTTATGACCGAAGCAGCCTCATCCGAACCCAGTCTTCTTGAATTAGGGGGGCTGGTCTTGATCGGAGCCCATATATCAGCACCATTGCTGCTTGCAACTCCGAGAGTGAAACACGTTGGCACGAGACACAAGCCCTTGGCTCTCAGGCTGCACGTCTCCTCGCCCTGCATTAGTGAAAACGCGCCAAAACATCATACAATGTAAACAAAATCAACAGCTCCAGAAGGACTAAAATGAATGTGCATACCTCTATATGTGCCTCTGTGCTATATAGATATGGAGCACTCAATACCTGTGAAGGCCAAAACGACGTCATTTCCATTCCAACACGACATAAAGAAATCAAGAGAGTCGATACCTTGACTTGTTCGTGCAGGAAGCTTATGTACTCCATTGCCTCCAGAAGGACTGAGGCTGTATCCGTCTATATTGAAAAAACAAACATATCAGCATGCCATACAAGGCAAGAAACGCGTGTTAGATGAAGCTTATTCATCACTACGCACCTTCCCATATGGCGAGACGAGCTGTTGAAGAGCAGAGATGCGTTCGCTCACCCTCTCCTTCTTCTCCTGCAACCATCAGAAGTAGGCTTATCATGAACAAGAATATGGCCATCTAAACGTAGCAAGTAAATGATGAAATTCATACGAGTCCTATCAAACGAGGCGAAGTAGTTAGCATTCGACTTAAGCTTGATGTATGAAATTTTTTTTATAGATAGAAACACTAGCCTTGGAAGAGAGAGTGGCATCAATCTTGAGTCTTTTAGGCATCAAGCTCACGAACGTGCTTTGGTTAACTGATACCGGGCTTCTCTTGTGCTGCATCATCTTCCTCCGCCTAGTTTTTGCTCTCATTAGGTAAAGAATTTGGCAAAACAAAGGTAGCTAGAGAGAAAACATGCTGTTTTTGGCAGTTTCAACAATGGCAGTTGCTTAGGAATAATTTTTTTTTTTATCAGTTTATTAGTAAACATTTTTGAGAAAATAAATAAGTATAAGCAGAAAAAAATATGAATCAAATTTTCCTATATGTTCACCTAGATAAAAATTGATTTTCTTAAATTTTTTTACTTGCACTACTTAATTCATATATGAATATTGTTTGTAGTTGTGGTGGCCCTATTTATAGTCATGGACTCATGGATGATGAATATACGCGTTTTCAGAATGCAATATTTAATTTTCTTCTAAATATTTAATCCAACATACTATTTTGAAGTATGCAAATGTCCCTATCTAAGCATTAACTAATAATCATGTAATTGCGTAAGCAGATAGTATCAATATACCACAGCGATGAAGTACAACTTACTTGGTAAGACGTTTCCCTCGTACCAATAGGTCGGGAATTCAAGTACACATTTACTCTCATACCAATAGATCGGGAGTAGAACTTTTACTTTTAGAAATGTATATGTTTATACTAAACCGCAATAATTCATAACTTGATAAAGAAAAACTAAAAATATTAAATATCAACCATTTTTTTTTGTCAAATAAGGCTTACCAAGAAACACTAAAAAGAGGGTGAGTAGAACTTAAAATTTCAAGAAACTAAATTCACACAAAATCATTAACAAGTTGGTGATGAAAATCACTCAAACTTCTTATTAACTCACTAAACTTTGATTAAATTAAATACTAGTAACAATTGGGAGAAAATATAAAAGGGATGAAAAGTATGATAAAGGGCTCACCTTCTTTACAAAAACCTCAACTTGAAAGCATAATCTTCAAAACTTTTGCAGTATAACTCACAGCCCACTTCAGTATTTCCACAAAGCAGTCATCCAAAGCTCTGTTTCTCTCCCCCTCTCTCTCTCTCTCTCTCTCTGCACCAATATTTCGGCTTTATTGCGAAAAGGGCATTGGGATATGTGCAAATACTATCGAAACAAGGAGGCAAGAAATGGAAAAGATTCTTCCACCTTTCCTGCCCTCGTTTGTCTCTGTGTTTCTAAATGCATGAACACTCTTTTCACACACAACACACACACGCAAAATCAAAAGGAGACAAAAGTCAGTGTGTTTAGCTTTTGTACAAACAAGAAAACAAACAATGGAAAAAAGTTGCAGAGAGATTATGATTTTTGTGAGAAGTGATGGCTGTTTTCAAAAGGCCATTTTTATAGTTGCATTTGGTGAAGTAGCGATGATCTGTGAAGCAGAGTGATGTGGGAAAAAGAGGAAGAAAACTGAATAAAAATTTATAGAAAAGGGGAAAAAGGAAAGAAGAAAATGGTGTAGTTTAGTTGACAGCTAATATACAGCCATGACAAGGGGAGGAAGATGAAGTTTGTTTCAGCTCATGTAAATTAAACACTAGCTGAAGACTGAACTTACTTTTTTATTTTTTTTACTATTCTTGAAAAAGACTTTTTTGCTGATGTGAGATTATAATTTTTATTTGAGTAGATGTGAGAGCAAAATGAACGTCAACAAAAAAATATCACATTTCACTTTTACTATTTTTAATAAATAAAACTTATTTCATTCACATTTTATTATAAAACTAATATATAAATATTAGACTTATATTCCACTAATTTTTTCATTCCTTTCATTCACATTTATTGAAAACCTGCACCGAATCAAAATGGATCGATATATCGCAGAAGCATTGAGTAATTACTTATCGTTAAAAGATCGATCCAAAAAATATTGGTGAAATTCGATTTAATGATCATCGAGTCACGAAATTGCTCATTGGGTAGTACTTCATATTGCCATATCTTAAATATTTTGGTCGTTTAGGTAGTAATAATTGGTCTAAGTACAAGACAAAGCCAAACCTAATACTGATAGCAGACCCCCTAATTAATTAGTGAACCTATTTAATAACCTTACAAAAAGACAAATTTAGTTTAATTTATTTTTCTTTGTGTTACATAATATATTCTGAAATTCTTATTCTACAAGCATATTAAAATAAACGCCCTACACAAATAATAATAATAATAATAATAATAATAATAAAATATATAATATAGAAATTCAATAGAGGGGTCATATTCATCTTCTTATTTTGTGGCGCCAAATTAGTTTCTGTAGGCCCCCTGCTGCAGACGATCATTACCTCATCCCCGAAAACTCGCAGCGGAATAAGACATGGGCTTCAGATGCACACGTGTAACGGTGTAAGGTTAGAAGCTGAATCGGGGAAGAGATCAGCTGCGGGGCCGCCTACGGTACGTCTGTGCGAGAAACTCCAATGGAGGAGTGATGTGGCGCAACGAGTGGGTCCACGAGGTTAACCCTAGTGCATTCATTTTAATTAGTTAAATTATAATTTTTCATATTTTAGTTGAGATTTATTAATTAAAATTATTTTTTTAAATTGGAGCAGATGCATGTAGATTTATGGAAATGCATCTAGATTTAAATTGTTGTGGGTTTTGGATAATTTAATAATATGTTACATTCTAACATTTTAAAATTGAAAAATATTTTGAAAAAGAATTAAAATTCACCGAATCTTGATTTTTAGGAACGACGAGGTATATAATTATTAAGCTAATTAAAGGACTTGTGGTTAGATATATTTTGAACACAGTTAAAATTCACCAAATCTTGAATTTTTTTTTCAATTATTTGTAAAACAAAATTAAATATAATACTTCATCCTCTGCCATCATTTGTCCCGTTTGGGATCGATACGAGTTTTAAAAAATGTAAAGTAATATGAGTGGAAACAATTAGCAGAATGTGTGTTTTATTTTTACATATTAATTTTACATTAAATCTAACTTGAATGAATTAATGGATTGTAGAATCCACTTAAAAAATAATAAAAATAAAATAATAAACATCACAAAATAGCAAAATGAAACACTTAACGACAGTCGGAGGAAGTAAAAATTTGATTGGTATTATCAAATTCAGATTGAAGGTTCTAATACTTGACAAAAAAACTTAAAATAAACTCGAAACGTAATGCATACTTCTCAAGATAATTAAGTAGCTGATTAATCACCTCTTGAAATGTTAAACATAATTTACAATTATTTAATAATTTAAAATTCAACTAATCGATTATAGTCTTGGCGCAAATCGAGGCAGAAATCTTGGCTGCAAGAAAAAGACTGTCTTAATTAATTGAAATCCTTAATTTTTTATGGAATATTTTTGGGTACGAAGTCGACAACCGATTTACGTTAATCTTCAGAGTTGAGACAGTTGAAGAAATTTGTCGATGATAAATTAATTAACGAAGACTTATTAAAGTGGGAGTTTGAATTTTTTAGATTTCTTGTTATAGATTTTACCTACATATATAATATTGTTGGTAGGTGGCAGTTGTTATATGTAATTATAGTAGTGATCACTTGCTTATTTTCTTCGCGACGGTGATATATCTATATATGCTAAATATCGTCATAATAAAACATCATATAAGTTTGGAGGTGCGGAGTGCACACTTGTTTGAATTTATTATGATCTTAGGACGGGGGTCCAGGGGCAGCGCCCCCGGTAGCGGGGTCCAAGGGGCGGCAGCCTCTGGCGGGATCCAAGGGGAGCCCCTGGCTGGGGTCAAATTTAATTTTCGAATTTTTAAGAGACTATTTAGCAATTTATGAAAATAGTAAATAATTGACATATACCCTGGTTCAATTCTCGTTCCGGTCAATTTTCTCTCTGCATCTGGTCTCAAATATATCACATACTCAATTTCTGAATCTGTGGATTGTATCCGATCGAATAGTTTGGTAGACCGCTAAATTGATTTGATCTGAAAGTGATTACACGCATTTCAGAGAATCCTGTGATTGTTCGTTTACAGTAATATCCCCAACATATTTCATATTCACTCCACTACTAGACTATTCTGAATACATATTTAAACTTGGATTCTTGATCTCTTTAATCATATATATATATTTCCTCTGTTCCTAAATAAGTGTATTCTAATATCAAAAGCTGAGTGTCTAAGAATACATAAATATTTATTCATTTTATCTTTAATTATTATAAAATAAAATAACTAAGAGACTCCCTTTGAGGCCAAGGCTAAAATGAAAAGTTCAATATGATTTTTCTACATAATTTTGATATATTAAATTTATTTGAGGAAATATTTTATTTTCAAATAGGGTTTTTGCTAGAAGGCACTTATTATGGTCCTCTTTTTTTCAAACTTTGGCCTAACTTTTCAAACTCTAACAAGGTGTCTAGTGAGCTCGAAAAGACGAAGAGTCAAGATTAGAGTTAAATTTTCTATCTTTCCTCTTGGATTATTCTAAGATCTATGTCTACTATTCTATTGATTATGACATTGTTCATTAATTTCATCATTATCAAGAAATTTTGTTTGTTATTCTTGAAATTCTTTTATCTTTGTGTCAATTTCTCATCTCTTTATCATTGAAGTTTTGAATTTTGACTTTTCTTGAAGTTTTAAAATATGAGATATGATCATTATGCTTTTAAATCCGAAGAAAAATTGAATCAGTAGAGTTATAATTTATAAACAATAGAAAATTTAATCCTCTGGCGTTAAATAAAATTGTAGTGAATTTTCAAGAATTTCTACCGCCGCCACAAAAATTAATGTCCAAGAATTCCTGAACAATTCGTTTTAGTCGGCATCAAATTTCCGACGATCCTACTTATACTGTAAATACTTAGGCATAGTATGTACTCCCTCCGTCCGCGATAAAATGTCACACTTACTAAAAATGGACGTCCATAATAAAATGTCTTATTTCACTTTTACTGTTTTTGATAAATGGATCTCACACTCCACTAACTCATTACACTCACATTTCATTATAAAACTAATATATAAAAATGGGACTCATATTCCACTAATTTTTTCCATCCACTTTCATTCATATTTATTAACAAAGTGAAACAATTTCTTAAAACCCGCGCTAGTCAAAACTAAAAGGGGTCGATTTATCGCGGACGGAGGGAGTATATGCTAACTATTCATAAAAAGATTTGAAATTTACATAATTATGGATAGAAATGATTTATTTAATATGATAAGGACTAGGTTGTCATGGGACCAAACACTGTTAATATACAATTGTTTCAATATAAATCAACCTGCCCAAATTGTTCTTTTCTCAACCTTTTAAGAAGACGATAAATTGATTGTACCCAATACCTTATTTATCTTGGTATATTTAAATATCATGTTTTAATTTATTATAAAAATATTCACATTCCGTCAAAAGAAAATTCAAAACATTAATTTAATATTTGATTTTTTTTCCAATAATCCTAGAAGAGTGTGATTATGCATGGACTAAAAAAAGTATGTTGTCTCTTTCACTTCACATCGGTGATAAGATTAGTAGAAAATTATCACATCCAACATAATTATGCCTGGACGATTTTGTACAATTATTATTGTCATTTGCTTCTTTTTTATTGAAAAGATATGTAACAACTTTTTCTTTTTTTGCTATATATTTTGGAGTGGGAAATTCATTTACTAAGATTTGTCTATTCTTAAAAAAGAAAAAATAAATTCTAATTAATTTAATATTATGTGGGAAATCTAACAAATGTTTTAAATACCAAGTTTAGCATTTTTGTTAACTTGATATGTAGAAATTGAGGACGAAGACTACAGGATTAATTGATAAGACGATTTTCATCTAACCAATAGATCGAGATTTTGAAATCATATATGCACAAAAAAAAAAAAAGTTGGTATATAGTCATTGGGCCCAACTAGGGTAGTAATTGCAATTTCATTTTAGGTGACAAGCAAAATTCAAATTTTTGAAGAATAATTCCACAACAGCATATCAAGAATCAGCTAAATATACTGCCCAAGAAGCAAAAGCACCTAGTGAACTCAAAATACTCAAATTTACACTTGCTTCTGAGTCACCAGGTAGAATCACAAACCATCATCGGAGTAAACCTTAATCTCCGATGAAGCTGTCGAGTTAAACGCTCGTTTGATCCTCGACCATTCAACTTGTCTTCAACCAGAAAGGTAGTCGTGCATGAACCAGATCGTTTCACCTCAGTTCATCTGCCAGCGCCGCCTGCTCTCAACACTAATATATGGAGAAAGATAGTATAAGTTAGCCAACTTATGTATGAACGGCTAAGAAGAAGTGAAGTGAAGAGGCGTTGAATGGTTCATGCATGTTTTATGAGTTCGTTTGCTCTTAAAGTCGCGCTTTTTTGCACACTCGATTTCAAGAATGCGAAGGACTGATGCTTTAGTTGCATAGAACATGTTCATTGTTTAATCAAGCCTTCGATTATCACTAGAGAAACGGCCACAAAAGTGCGCAGGAAAAGAGGGATGGCAGAATTTTATTCATCGGATAATCCACGTGGCATGCCAGATCTGATGTGGAAATACACGCGTACTATGAAAACAACAAAATGCCACATGGATTTCCTGATACTTGGATTTGGGACTCATGACAATATTGCAAAAATGCTGAAACGTGATTAGGACATTATTGAAAAAGTTATCCAACGTTGAGACAGTAAATGATATTTTCCCCTAAAAATATGTCTCTATGCATCTATTGGTGCGTGTGTGTGTAGGGCTACTAGGGGGGCATGGGGCAAGGTCGAAACCAAGCCTCTATCATAAACTGATACGCTATTTTCAGCAAGGTTGAAATTCAGATAATCATCATACATATGCATGTCTAAATTATATGCTACTTTTAAGGTCTACTTCTTTGTGGCTCTTTCCCTAAGTTAGAGTTACCGAACCTCAGTAATAAAACATAGCGCGATGTAACAAGGAAAGGGGATATATTAAGACGAACAAACCTGTCTTCTCCTTCGGCATTGTACCATGTACCATGAACGGCCAACCACGTAGCATGGAAGAAGAAAACCAGCAAGCTGAAGAACCGAAATCTGATACTGCATTCAAGAAAAAGGCAAACAGAAAATCAGAAATCTTCTATTTTTGAAGATGTACTGCTCAATTAGAAGTATATATGCATTCCCTCAAGATTATGAAGAAAAGTCGAGTTAGACTTACATGGACGAAAACTGATGATTCGCGCAGCAGTCCAAAGTCTCTCGTGATCAGAAAAGTTTGACGTATGAGCAAGAGCATCATCAACTGCCCAAATCAGAAAAAGCACAATTTACATGTTTGACGAAAGAAGGGAAGATCGGATATCGGTTGGAAGATGTTTTGGTTTGCTTACAATGATAGCTACTGATCGGAAACAGGTAAGAGTCCCACTATTTGCTATGGCATAATCATCGTAATCCGACTGCAGAAACTGGCGCTCGGCTGCTGCAAAAGCCAATAATCGAGGGTCTCGGAGATCAATGTGAGGACCCCAAGCTTGTCTGATGGATAAGAGCAGATACTATTAGTCTTTCTTTACAAATTTACCATCAGCTTATACTCCAATTGAAAGATAAAAGGCGAAAATGAGACAGAAAGCAGAAGAAGCAAGTGTGATGAGTCGAACTATATACAATGTTGAAAATTAGATGTACCATTTAATCTCATATGAAAAATCTTTTCACCATTATTCAAAATCTTGGACACACTGAAAATTATATATTTTTTACAAGGATAACGTGATCGAAGTCATGCAATACATCTCACATTCTCATTTCGTAAATAGCATATCATTATACAACAAGAAAACGAACTATCACATGTAATAGAAAAGAGTGATGGAAGTTTGTAACTTGAAAACATGAATAGTTAACTAGAGACTGAAAGAGAGATTTTATAATCGAAAACTAATCTAACGGAGCATCTGATTGATCATTGATGAGGTGATAGAAGTCGACCATTTACCTGATATCGATAGCCAAAACATCAGCATTCGTTCTTGGAGGCGGACAGCTATAATTCGGAGAAAAAACCTGTGACTCCAAATATTAAGTTTCTGCTACAATAGTTGATTTACATGATGTTACATAAATACACAAATTCTAACCTGATTGCAGATTTCACAAGTGATATCCCCTTTCTTGTTGCACCATCTCTGAATGCATTTCCTATGAGCAAACTACATAAAAGCCAAGGAGAATCAGCATCACGCGTATCTCCAAGCATCCAACAACAACACGAAAGAAACAAAAGACGAGCATTCACATAGCGTGACATATGGCACTACGACAAGTACAAGACTCGAACTCTTCAAGAATCAGAGAGTATAAATGACACACAAGAATCAGAAATTATGTAAAGTTCACATGTGCATTAGTACATCACCCCCAAAAAATTTGCAACAAAATGTCCTCTATTGAATATTGTGTTGTAAATTTGTAATCTCGTATTTCATTTCATCAATTCAACGGCTGCCGTTGTGCCATTGTTGACACAATGTAGAAAATTCAAGCAACACCAGACTCATCCTAAATGAAATGCCAATGCAAATTCAAGAACATTGAATCATATGAATGAAACCCTTTTCACTCCAAATCAATAGAATCTATCAACAATGGGATGAATCTAGGCTAGGAATCCAAGTTGGATTTGCACCATTAATTGCACAACTGCACCAAATTTAAATCATGGCATTTTTTCATTAAAAAGACAATAAATGCATTATACCCAAAAAAAGGACAGCCCATTAAAAATGCTCAACATAGAGAAATCCCAAATACCAAAAATTCTAAAATAAATTTTTTTTTTCTTAAAAAGACAGTAAATATATACCAGAAAATAGGACAGCCCAATTAAAAATAGCATGGCTGCTCAACATAAATAAATCCCACATACCAAAATTCTAAAACACACAGAGGTCATATTTTTTTAACTATAAACGCTCTCAATTTTTATTTCAGAATTAAAGGAAATTTTTTAATATAAGAACTTGCTTAGTAGAAAAAAAGAGACTGGAAACAATAAAATTAAATTCAAACTCAATTTCCATATATAACAAAAGGAAAACACACACATAAACACACAAATTAAACAAAATAAAAAATAAAATTTATAACATTAAAAAAATGTAAAAATAAAAATAAAATAACGCATAGACTACAGATGATCTCATAGGAAGAAACCCAGAAAGATAAAATGCTCTCTCTCTCTCTCTTTCTCTCTCACACGCGCACACAGACGCACACAGAGATGATCTCACAGGAAGAAAGCCAGGGTAAAGAAAAAGAAACAAAAAAATGCTCTCTCTCTCACAGACACACACACACACGCATATATATATAGAGAGAGAGAGAGAAAAGGGAATAAAAAAGAAACCTTGAGGGTTCCATTGCAAGCACAAGGAGCCTCCATGTCCTTCTCCTCATCTTCCTCCTGACAAATTCTGCACTCTCTCAAACTCCCTTTACCTTTCCCACCACTAAAATTGTAGCCGTCGCCGCCAAAACCCCCATCTTCAGCAACAATCCCACCACCACTTTCACCAGCAACACTACCTTGAACCTCACTTTCTCTCTCCACACGACTCACTGCCGCAGCTGATGATGACGATTCTTGAAAACATGCAGCTGATGCTATTAT
>JAYDZE010005539.1:0-10718 GCA_034509125.1 Monilaria moniliformis
TACCTGAGCGATCTGATTAACTTCATTTATTGAGCTTTTAGATTTAAGAACGGCTTTATAAATGCTGCATATCACAGGCAGACAATTTAGGACAAAGACATCTCAACTGCCACATTATTTTCTGTTTAATTGGTAGGAACAATAAGCAATTTGTAACTCTGCCCAGGTTTCGCATAATAGATGGGACTGAATATTTTGAACATTGATTATACAGAATAGGAGAAGTAGATACTAACTAGAATAACTGTATGGCTGAGTGTTGAATCTAATATGAACAGAAAAAATCTATAAATTACCTGTAAGGTTCCTTGCACACAGGCCGAACCTCAGTTTTCACAGTCAGAAGGTCTAAGAATTGATCGTCTTCAATCCTTTTCATCAAAATTTGGTTTGCCTAATGGAATGAGGAAAAAGCATGAGTAGGTGACAAACTTATTCTGAAAAGGTTATATGAGTATATAGCATTGTTGGATCAATCCAAAAGAGATAGTTGCAGCACAGCATAGCAAGCTTATGCTGAATGACAAACTTATGAGCTAAAATCCCAGTCAAATCACAGAATAAGCACCTCTTTAATATCTTTTTCGTGTTCTCTATAAAGTTCTGCAACTCTTCTTTTGACCTTTGGATAATCTTCAGGGTTTGTGTACATAAATGCCAGATTCTCAAGTTCGGACTGCAAGAAGGAAATTGAAAATAAGTAGAAATATCCAAGCACAAAAACTTGGAGAAAATGACATGTGAAGTTGTGAACAACACAGAACAAGCACTTTCTCAAACAATGACAAGTTATGCATAAAAGGCAAAGAATTATTTTTAGTACTGAGGAATTGTATACGAAGGACGGAAAGAAGTAATAACAGAATCCAACAAGAGGGAGATGATCGACGATGTAGCAAGAACAATCCTTCTGAGTGGTTATAGAGTAAAATATAACTGCATTCAGTTTTGCTTCAACAATGACTTATTGTCAAATCACTCAATCATGTATATGCTACCATAAACATTCAAACAACAAATGGTATAAATTATTGGCCAGCAATCAAATACTTGTGCATCTTATACAGGGTGCCGCTAGTGCAAAACATTGGATGCTTAATAAAAGATGGACTGCAAGTGGCACAAGTTGTGTAGAAGTCACTAAAAATAGATATATGGCAATAAGGTGCTTGCACGCACTTGGCCACTTTTAATGAACAAGTTTTACTATTTTCGACCTTGAAGCATTAAAGTGCAAATTGATAGGTTCTTGAATAAATAGTTGACCTTTCGGGAGCAAACAACTATACACAAAACTCATTAATCACCAAAATACACACTTAACTGGAATAATGATAAGCATATTAAATTATATAGGCCAATAATGATACCTAAATCTAGCTATACGTTCAGATATAATCTCGAAAATGTCTCTAATTCCTCTTCAATATTAGAAATTAGAACTCAACCTACTCAACGATGGTTGAAGTAACAAATGCTGAACAATGCACACACACAAAAATATATTGCAACTTGTATGATGACACTATATGGCCAAAAGAGGAGCAAATTGCTTACCTTTATCTGGTAAATTCCAAGCAGTTTTGCCAGAGGAGCAAACACCTGCAGTGTTTCCATGGCAATACTCGACTGCAGAAAATACTTGATATCAAAAAATTGTATCAAATGCAATTTGGCTGAAACATAACCGAACTATACAAACCTGCTTATGTGGAGGCATATGTGCAAGAGTCCGCATGTTGTGCAGTCTGTCAGCCAATTTGACAATTATAACACGGACCTGATACACCATTACTTTAATCAACGAATGCCAACATGAATATAATCACTGTATATGTTCTCATAGATCCATAACTTACCTCTTCAGTCATGGCCAGAAACATCTGACGGAGGTCATCTGCTTTCACATCTTGAACAGAATGATTCTCATTCTTTGACTTGAGTTTCCCAAGTTTAGATACCTGGAACATCAATAACTCACAAGTAAGAAATGCTCGACTGTGGCTGTTAGCTTAAAACAGAACTTAGTTGGACAAATTACACTTTACTTATTTGCCCTCTACCATGATAAAGTGACATAATTGACAAAGATTAGATCTAAAAGGCAAGTAAAGAATGATAAAATTGTATTGCATATAGATACCTTTGTTTCCCCTTCCACAATGTGACGAACAGTTGCTCCAAATTCTTTCTCTATACTTTCAAAAGTAACAACATTTGTGTCTTCCACTGTATCATGTAAAAGTCCAGCAGCAATAGACTCCCAATCCAGTTCCTGGATTAACAATTGCAAGTCAGAGATATATTCCATTCAGAGAAGCTCTTGCATTCTGAAATAAACCCAACATGATAAATTGAATCATTAAGTTAACAAGACTAAGAATAAAATATATAACACAACTCACTAGTTCACCGAGAATTTGAGCAACTGCAACCGGATGTATAATAAAGGGCTCCCCACTGCGCCTTCTTTGACCATCATGTGCCTCGAAAGCCAACTATAACACAAGATAAATACAAAAAAAAGAGGGTCATGGAAAAGAAAAGGCATGCAGAAGTCAAGGGGTACATTGAAATAAAATCAAACAGCATGCAGGCCTAAGGAGAACAAAAATAACTTGAGAATGATTGATGGGAACTTACATTCAGGGCCTTGTGAACCAAATCCAATTCCTTTGGGGATAGATATGAGATGCTAGGTTTAAGATCCTGAGAACAATCAACAGTCTGTCTTTTGAGTAAACTTAGAATGCTTAGCTATATGATTTAGCTATATGACTTCATTTACATTAAACGAATCCTTCAAGCCTAAACATCTGCAAAGATCATAATGGGGAGACAATCACACCTCTTATCTTGTTTAATCAATCGCTTCTATTTTTCCAACTGCTCCGTATCTTGCTAATAATCTATGGTGATTTAGCTCATTATAGAATTCAGAATAATTTCTCAATTATAAATTATGTTTTCATACTCCAACCACAACATTGTAGCTAAGTGGTATTCCCCACCTTTATAAGGTTGAGAGACCAGAGATCAATCCCAATAAGCCACCCACCAAGAAGAAGAAGAAGAAGAAGTTAAGTACTCCCACCAAAGTTTCTCCTGAGAAGAGTTTAAAAAAATGTAATCCATCCTTTACTCATTAATTTTCTAGAAGTTCTACTTGCAGATCTTTTAAACTGCAAGTCATAATTCTGTCTATAGTATCTCTGTGTCATATATTTATGAATCAATAAAGTTGAATCTCACATGCTCTACTATTAAGTGAACTCTTTAAAGCACAAATAATCAGTCAGCCTAAAGAAAAAAGAAAAAAAAATCTTTTATTCCAGTTACCTCCCATAAGCTGTCTGGAGAAACCTCATAATGATCTGAAGAAGAAGAAGAAGAAGAAGAAGAAGAAGAAGAAGAAGAAGATGGAGAACAATATAACTTCCATTTGTTGCGAACAGAATGTCTGGTACTTGCTTTCTCAAGATTCTGCAAACAGCCAAGACTGGAGGTCTCACAAAAGCAACATTCTCCCCAATTATGAACTTCGCATCTCTGGCAAAAGAATAATGAGTTGATGTCCATTAGTAACTGGATGAAAGTTTATTCCCCTTTACTGGAGGAAAGAATAAAATAAAGTATCTACAAAAGAATAGAACATTATAATCTACATTTTAATCAATTTAATTCCTTCATGGAACACATAAATAATGATACCTAATTCCAATAATTATATTCTACCCGAAAACTGACATGTGGTGAAAACCGTTAGGTACTTTAAATCCCCCAGTACACTTTCATGATGTAATATTAGCATTCGCAGCATACATGTTCTGACAGCTATGACTTAAAGAAAATCAAGGAAATTTACGAGGAAACATAAAGCATTCGCCTAACTTAATGCATCCCAGCATTACCTATATGTAATCATGAATATCACAGAAAATCCCATTAAAGGAGCAACCTCAAAATTTACTCACACATCGGATACTATTTCTTCTCGCGATTCTTCCAGACGCCGGAGGAGGATGTGCAGTGCTTGCAAGAAATCCAGTCAGCACCCTCGGAGCTTTTGAAGCACACGATAACATGCTACAATCAAATCGTCCGGCCACGTCCCCCTTCCACAACTTGCATATATTCACACATTCGATAGAAACTGCCCAAAAAATAATCACCAAAAGCAGAATAATAACATAAAACCATTCAACCAAACAATTCCGAACATATAATTTATAGTTCCAACTAACTCCTCTACAATCAACTCAAAAACTGAAAAATTAAGTGAAGAACAATATTTCCGCGCATCGCACCTTTCCACTCAAAAGAAACTATACCAAAACCTCCAATTAAAGCAGCAAACACATATTTCATAACTCAACCAATTCAAAAAGCGACAAAACAAACCATAACTCACTCACCTAAAAAAATCGCAGTAAAATAGCACCACCTCTCACCAAACCAGCAGAAAAATAACTCAATAATCGACAAAATACCTGACATTGAAGAAGGCGACACCATTTCTAATCCGAAGCATCGGCGAGGAAACTAGGCATTGAAACAGAAACCCGACCACAACTCCTCAACAGAAACCACGAAAGCTGATTCCATAGCTGAATTAATAGAACACACAAACTGAGTTTTCATCTGCACGAAAAAAAAAAAAAGTATTTCCCCTTCCAAAAACCTAGCAAATTCTCCAATTTAAGACAGAGTTAGAGAGGATTTAGATGGAAATAAGGTAGTGAAGAAAATAATCAGATAATCAAGAGAGAGAAAGAGCGAGGAGGAGAGAGAGGGATAGAATGGAGTTTTAGTCGAGGCCACACAAATGCCGTGTGATAAGGATATTTGTCTTCAATTTTTTTGCCCATTTGGATTTCTGTAGTGATTTATTCATCATTTATCTTTGTAATTTAATATATACAAATTTAATTGCGCAAATCAAAATTCGCTTTCAGCTTTCAACTTCACTCCGGTAATTCTGTAAATTCCCCCAAAAAGAAAATAGAAAGGAAATTGGCAAAGTGGTGGGTAGAGATGCCACTTAATTCTTGAACCGACCGTTTGAACCAAAACCAAACCGGCAGTTAAACTGAAGTAAAGACGGTCTGACGACGGTTCGACAAAAATGAAACTGCAAACTATTGGATCACATTTTTTCTCCAAGTTCTTTTTTCTTATTTTCCCCTCTTCATTTTTGGACACAAAACGACTACAAATAATGTAATAATAGTCTTTATTTATAGTTTAGAAACTTAATTGTAAGTATATAATTATTTTAGAATTTGTTTATTACTTAAACTTTGTAATTTGTAAATATTTCATTATTAAATCAGTGCAAAAAAAAATCATTTATTACTTGTTATTCTATATTTTATTTTATATTATATCATGTTAAATGAAATACAACATAACACAACTTAACAAAATAATAAATAAAATAAATAACGAAAACCATTTTCGTTTGGACCGCAATCGAAAGTGCCGGTTTCCATTCCAAAACCGAAACCGTTTGGACCCTTACAGTCCGATTCTGATTTTGCCCCCAAAAAATCGAAACGGACAGTTTGGAATTGGAACCGGTGGCATTGCTAGCGGTGGGGCCGGGGAATGGTAGACTAAATAATAAGCCTATTTCAGTATTGTTAACAGAAACATATCATATCCTCAATTTTTTGAAATGTAATAATCTCATCAATCTTTCATACTTGACTAGTTGCATGATTATACTTTATTTATTTCAATGGCAAAATTGAGTAAATTAGAATGTTTGTTGTATGCCTTCTAATTTGAGATGTATTATAATAATTTAGTGGTTCATAATATAGACATACTATGTCTTTTACCTTACTGTTCTCATATTATATATTTTAATTTTATAATTGAAGACCTGACATGTTTTTTACAACAGCTATGGCATTAATTAAACCAGGGCGTCTTTTTTAGTTTAATAAAAAGAAAGCTTTTATTAATTTTGATTTTAAATAGCATCTATAATGGTGTTTAATTAATCCAATTAGTATAATATTTTCTCTCTCACCAATAGACGGGAGCTCGAGTCACCTTTTGTATATGGGCGTGAGTGTGATGGTGTTTTAAGAGATTATTTTCATATATATGTTCAAGAAAGGCACTCAACTTGTTACTAAGCCATAAGTTGTTCTATTTTGCCTCCATTTTTCAAAAGTAGTGGAAATTTACAAGGACAACACCCCAAAATTATCAAACTTTTAAAAGTCATCAGTTCAAATAATAATAAGAAAATCACAATTTTTTAAAACCAATCTATTTATATATAGATTGTATTTTATTTAGATAGTTTAATTTGCATTAGCTTAATTATTAATTCGAAATATTGATCGAAAATATATTCACTTTAAAGCTTAAGATAGATGTGAAGTACTTTTAATTTTAAAGGTACAATTTATTTATTTATTTTTATCCTTTTTAGTTATTGGAGAAGATTCAAATATTTCATTGAACTTTTAAGACTTTCAATTTCATAGCTTACAATATATTATATCATGTCAATTTATTATGTTGACAAAGATTAATTGCACAGTGGCATGTTTTATAAAATATATAGCAAATAAAAATAACAAGCAATCCACGTTTTTTGGCATATTATTGTCAAACATAGCGTGTACAATTAAAAACTATATTATATACAACGTATCTTATGTGTATATATATAAATAAAAAAATCATCGCTGGAGGAAGATTTGCAAATTGTGGCTCTTTTTCTAAATCGCAAACAATTTTTTAGTTAACAGATGATTTAGTTGTAATAATTGAACTTGGCGGGTCAAATATCTCTCCAAGTTTCACAAATATATTGTGCTTATATTAATAGTCACTCAGATTGGAGAAGTCTAAGTTAAATCAAATACATTAAAATGCATACATATTATTAAAAACACTATTCTCGAAAAAATAAAATAATAAATGGATCCCTATATTGCATTGTCATATGCAATTTGTAGAATTGTTTTTTTTTCCGCAATAATTCATGAGTAATGAAGCATCTTCATTTATACATGAAAATATATGAAAAAAAACTAGTAAAGATTTACTCTCGAGTAGACTTAACTTTAAATAGCATAGTTATAATTATAAATAGAGCATGTGCGCGTAGAAAGTGCGGGTCAAATTCGATATTAACCTGACCCGACCCAGGTTATTTTTTTTATTCACGATCATAATTTTCCTATATAAAACATAAATATATGGAGATATTGTGGTGCAGTGGCAATGTGATATCCTTACAAACATACTTGTTAAAGAGTGATTTTGTCTTGTTTTTACCCTAGCGATTTTGTCTTCTATGTCTTTTCCCACAATTTTTTTCAATACTTTTTTATTAAATCAAATAAGATTACTTTTACTATTTATAAATATAATTCTTCAAGAATGTATATGTCTCTCTAATACTACTTATTAAAATCAATAAGATTTTTTTATTATTTATAAATATAATTTTATAATACATATCACAAAATCAAAAAAGACTTTTGAATAGAAAATAAGATTTAAAAAATTTTCTTCTTAAATTTATATATTAAATTTTACTTACATATAAATAAGACTTTTTATAAAATCAAATGAGATTTTTCTAAAAGACAAATAATTTTTTTTAATAACAAATAACACTTTAAGATGTTATATTAGTAAATGATAATATACTTACATATAAAATAACACACTTTTATAAAATAAAATAAAAAAATTCTTTAGATCAAATAAGACTTTGATACATTTTATTTGTAATGAGACTTTGGTTAAATTCAAAATAATATTTGTCCATAACATCAAATAAAACATTAAATTGTTTTTATTTGGAATGAGATCTTAATTAAAAATAAACTAATTTTTTAGAAAATAAAAAAAAATCTTAATGACAAAATAGATTTTAAACAAAGAACATAAAAAGGGGATAATTGTCATTATAACTTTTATTTGCAAGAACAATAACTTTTTATTAGAAGAATATTATTATTCACAATAACAATAAGTTTTATTCATTAGAACAATAACTTTTATTAATTGAAACAATAACTTTAATTCAAAAGAATAATGTAATACCTCAATTTTTTAATTTGTAATAAATAATATTAAGCATTGGAAAAGTACGAGTTAATACCGGATAATAAGAATTAATTAGGTTTCCTCACATGGATTAAAAAAAAGTATAGTTTTGGAATTTCAGTAAGTTAAGGAAATTGATTTGTTATAATAATTTTGATATATGAAATTACAAAGAGTATAATTGTGATATGCAAATAATCGATTTTTATAATATAGGTGCATGTGTTTGCATAGTTAATTCGGACCTATTGCGTGACATAGAATAAATGTAGAATATATGTGGAATTGTTATTATGAGTATAAGTTTTGTAGTTTGATTATCAAGAATCGAATGACACGAATGAGCTCTTTTGTCGATTTCAATAATTGAATATTGAAATTGTGAATTACATGTTGTGTATTAATTGAAGTATACATATACTTTATTCATATTTGACTTGAATTATACCAGTATAGAATTTATTGTTAGGCTTATGGAATTAAATAGAACATGAACAATTTAGCAAATCAAGCTAAGTGAAAATTAAAACATGATTATGATCCTTAATCTCCTATTTTTCGTCCTCCATAAAGTCAAAGGAGGTGGGACTTGTTTGTTTTATTATTAGTTTCCACTTTATGCATGAATTGGTGAGTTGTCAACTAGCTAAGTAAGGTAGGACAAGTGTTAAACAATTTTTAGTAGGTGTCATTAGTAGTTGGGCATAGAAATGGGTTATCCCCAACATTCAACATTTCCACTCATTTCTTCCCTACAATTTCGATCAACACAAGAAAATAACAGAAAAGTTTTAGCTTCTAAACACCACCAATTCATACCCCCATTTTGGAGAAATCAAGCATTGAACAAGATGGGAGATTTCTTCTCCATTTCCCACCACAAGTTGGAAGCTTATGAGAAGAATAAGTAAGGAAAGAAGAACTTAAGGAGAAGGGGTGAACCTATAAACATGCATTCATGAGATCACATTGTTGGGTGAATTTTTGTTGAAAAATTAAGTATGATTAGGTGAAAAATCCATAGGATGTTTGATGATGTTAGTAGATTGAATTTTGAAAGCTTGATTGGGGTTGCATGTAAGAATTAATTTGATCTAGATCATTACATGCTAAATTTAAGATTTCTCTAGGATGAATCTACCATATTACATGTTTTATGCGTGTGGTTGTATTTGATGGTGTTTATATATGTTTAATTGCATTTTGGGACCAAGAAACTCGTTTTTGAGATGAAAGCAAAAACAACCAATAATTACAGTGCTACAACAAAATGTTGTGAGGCTGTTTTGAACAGCCTAAACATTTTTGTTTACTTTAAAATTTTAACTAGGATAATTTCAATATGTTGGGAGTCTTTTTTTTTTAAATTTCAGATCTATCCAAGCACATATCAATTTATGATGATTTTTACAAAATGATTGTCATTTTACGTTTCTGTTTTGATATCGTATACTTTAATATGCTAACTCTCAAAAGGCTAGGAATTAGGTTTTAAAGTTTTAAACTGATAAAGTAGCACACCTACCTTTAATTAACCACTGGTTTTACTAGTTTTCAACTTCGTGTGAGAACATAATGAGTTTTCAACATTGAATCAGATGTTGGAAAAAATTTAGATTTATGCTGGAAATTTGATTGCTTATGAAGTTTGAATAAAACTTATATTGAATATGTACTTGAATGTTATGCTTCCAAATGAGTATTTTATATTTATAAAACAATATATTGTGATGTTAAAATATATTTGGATGTTTTTGGGATATCTTTGTAATTAAGGGAGGTTCTGAGAAAGTAGTCCATAAAAACACATGGTTAGAATTACTATTGTGTTTTGGAAATGACATCAAGGTTTTAAGTTTCTAAGTATAAGCCTTATTCTAAAGGAATTATATTGTTATGATACTCTGGAATGTATGTACTTATGCCCAAATATACGTGCTTAAACTGAATAAAATATTTTATAGATAAAATTAGTAAAAGTTAGAAACTGCCCTATTTTTACAATCTGATATTCGAATTTTTCAGAATGTTTTAACTGATGAAATTCTTGTTTTAAAATTTATAAATATATTTTAATATGTCTAGAATTTTTCAGTAAATTTTGATAATTTATAGAATTTGTTTGCTATTGTTATAAATTGAAATGAACTGCCTGAAAATTGTCTTGTTCTGGTAGGCTATAGTAAAAAGAGTATAGTTCTCAAACCACTAGAAATTTGTGGATGAATCTTTTTATAGGTAAAACTAAACTCTCTGAGATTTTTAGAAGTGTTAAGCTACGCCCTTAAAGTCATCTAGATGAGTACAAAATATTAAGAGCAAGTCGGCATGGTGCAGTGGATTTTTGTAAGATAGGATAATTTTATGTAAACTCTATTTCATATCATACCTAAGCTATTAACTGAAGAAATCGGGGGAATGAATTTACTCTTGTGTAAATTAGTGTATGCAATATGAATGTGTTACAAGGTGCTTAGGCCTCGAGTCTTAAACGGGAAAAGGAAAAAGTACAAGAGTGAGACAGTCCTCTTTGTTGTAGCTTTGAATGCAAGGTAGGGTGTGTAACACCCCTTACTCAGTAGGTTTCCCCACCGAATAAGTGATGTCACGGTTGGTATCGCGGACACTCAGACCAA
>JAYDZE010005550.1:0-10718 GCA_034509125.1 Monilaria moniliformis
CCCATGATTTTAGGGTCTTTCCTTAAATCGTGGGATTTTGTTTACAATTATACCATTTTGCTGATAATTTTGTAACTGTATGCTGATATACACGTGCAGTAAATTTGAGCCTGGTTCATATATAGTCTTAGTTAAACATCTAAGGGTAGGTTTCATCCTAGTGCTTCCCTTTTTTTTTAAATAAATAATTAATTATTAATTAAAAATAAAATTAAAATTAAATAAATAAAATGGCTGAATTTTGGTCCATTCGCGCGTCCTGCGCGTGCGGCGTACTTGCGCTCTCATTGGCCAAGAGACGTGTGTGCGCCTCACCGGTGCGTGACGGGCGAGGGCGGGGTAGAAATGTCGGCTCCTACCCCTACAACGGCGGGCATAGCGTGGAATGGCGAGTGGCTCGCGCTGCAAGCCGTTGATGCCAATGCTCTTATGCTTCTCCAGAACTTAGTCGGGAAAATATTGCGAATAGGTAACTGATATATATGTTTTAAGCATTATATATGGATGTTGTATACGTTGTGTCGGTCACTTTGTTGCAAGATCATCATATAATAAGAGAGTCAAATTGAACTCATACCTATGTCTTGTAAGTTTTTAATTAATAATTAATAATTATTATTTTATATTGTATTAGTAGAGCTTCCAACTTATGCTTCCGTTTTAGTAAATAAATGCTTTTAGGATTGATTGTTTACTTCATTATTAAACTGTATTACTGTTTTTTATTTACAGTTGATAATTTTGTTACTATTATGTATTAAGGTCTATGATTATTCACTGATATTGTTTAATTTTTTTAATTAAAACCTCACTACAAGTGACATTTAGCTCCCCAACCTTTTGACATAATGGCATCCTAGATAGATTTGAAAGCGCTCGCGTAAATATTCATTCATCCATAGATCTGTGATTCATGTATGATGATAAGGAGGGTTTCTAATTTGTTCAACTCAATACTGCGCCAAGAACATCATTTGCAAGTAAATAGTATACTGTTTTATATATTTTATCGCTACAGTGTATATGTTGGTACCATATTATTAAGTCCAAATTTGACACATTAATGAAACGAAGAATGAATACAAACACAATTCCACGAGATAGGATGGAAGAATGTTCAATATGTACATTTGATTTCGCACCATCATTGATTTTTTTTTTTTGCTACATTCTTTAATTATACTAATATTAGAAAAAAATGTTAAATAGTAAGATAGGAATCTATGATAATTTATTTGGAGCTAAACAAATAGTTCTACATCTTTCCGATTCCAAATAACACACAAACTTCTCCTACCGCCATTCGACCCCACTATTCCAAACCTAACCCCAAATTCATGATATACATCATTATGGAATAACTTAAGTTCACAATATAAATGTAGAGTACAACCACATACAAGTTTATATAGACCTTAAACTACGTGTCTTCATTTTCAATTCCATGTTGCACCAGATATTTCATCACTACTCTAAACATGTCACATTAGATATTATAATATCGACACGTGACACGTATTGGTGAAACGAAGAACGAAAGCAAACACAGTTCCACAAGATGGGATCTAAAAATGCTCAACAGTTACTTTTACCTAATTAATCATAGATACTAGATACTCAAAAACCTCTTCATCACATGGAATGCTAAGGCCACTCTCGTGATCAAAGCCAAACTCTTCTTCTGCTTGCTGCAGGAGGCTCTGAAATTCAGGCTTGCTTAAATACAAAATTGGAATGACGTATCTGCTTCTGTTTTTGCCCACGTACACTACAAAGTGGCCTTTTGGCACATCCAATGGCAGCCCTTCTTCAATCTCAAAGCTTTCTTTCTTGCCTATTCGTGTGCATCTCTTCATAATCTGCTTAATACCTGCTTTTTGTGACACTTTATTGGCTTTTCTGATGGCCATTTTGGTTGGATATTTGAGAAATTAGGAGCTGGATGATTATAATAGAGGTCGAGAGAGAATTTTGATTGTGTTGAAAAGAAGTGAGGAAGAGTCACCTATTTTATAGTGTGGATTTTTGGGGAGGCAAAAGTAAATTGCTACATAAGGGGGCTATATTTTTGTCTTAATTCTTGTTTTTGTTTTTTTGTTTTTTTGTTTGTTTGTTTTTTTTTTCATTTCCTCTAGTTATTAAAAAATTAGAAAAATGTCACGCGGTCGTAGTTCATATTAAATAATTGATCACAAGAAAAGGGCTAAACATTTTATTTTTATTTTTATTTCATCGTTTAAGAAAAGAAGCTAGAAGGGTTAAATTTACTTAACCCGAATTCATATATTTATGTTATTTATTACAAACCATGTTCCAATATCAATCTTGCATCATTTCACACACACACAGTACATAGTAGTTGAAAAGAAATTTGTGATGGTATATCTTGCATGTCTTTGCTAATTGAACATGTAGAATCAACTATTGTGTAATCAGGTAGCAAATTAAGAAGGTGGTCGGCTAAAATTAATTGTAAATTTTACAAGAAAACTTATAGGTTACATTTGGTAAAATAAATTTGGAATTGTACTTATATAAAATTTAATTTGAAGTTATGATATTTTAATTCAGTTTCAAATCTTTTATTTAGTAAGTCAAAAATTAACTAAGATCTGAAATTGACTTTTAATTGAATAATTTTTCTTTATTTTTTATTTATATACATCATGTATTTCTATATTATTTTTTTTTATATATTTTGATTTGTGTGTGCAAATGTATGTATTGTGTGTCGTGTGTATTTGTTATATGTGTTGTGTGTCTGTGTAGTGTGTGTATTGTGTATGCAATGTTGTCGTGTGTGTTGTGTCTTTGTTGTGTGTGTAATTTTGCGTGCCATGTGTGTGGTGTGTATTTATGTGTGTTTGTTGTGAGTCGTGTGTGTGCATGTGAGCAGTGTGTGTATTGTGTGCCATGTGTGTGTGCACTGCATGCAATGTGTGTATTGTGTGTGCAGTGTGTGTGTGTGTATGTAGTGTGTGAATTGTGTGTGCGATGTTGTCGTGTGTGCTGTGTGTTTGTTGTGTGTGTAATTAAGTATGCAGTGTGTTATGTGTGTTTGTTGTGCGTGCGTGTGTGTGTATTGTGTGCATTGTGCGTTTAGTGCGTGTATCGTGTGCAGTGTGTGTGTGTGTTGTTTTGTGTGTTTATATGCAATGTGTGTGTGTGTGTCGTGTGTGTTTGTTATATGTGTTGTGTGTCTATGCAGTGTGTGTATTGTGTGTGCGTTATGTCTTTGTTTGTGTGCGTAATTTTGTGTGCCGTGTGTGTTGTGTGTATTTATGTGTGTTTGTTGTGAGTCGTGTATGTGCATGTGGGCAGTGTGTGTATTGTGTGCAGTGTGTGTATTGTGTGCCATGTGTGTGTATGTGCAGTGTGTGTATTGTGAGTGCGATGCTGTCGTGTGTGATGTTGTCATGTGTGTTGTGTGTTCGATGAGTGTGTAATTTTGTGTGCTATGTGTTATGTGTGTGTATTGTGTGCAGTGTATGTATTGTGCGTTCAATGTGTGTATCGTGTGCAGTGTATTTTGTGTTATGTGTGCAGTGTGTGTTTGTATGCAATGTGTATGTGTGTGTGTTGTGTGTATATAGTTATATGTGTATTTGAGAGGTACTCAATTTTATATTTTTTTAGATTTCTAAATCATTACTTTAAGTATAAAATTCAAATTATGCAATTGAATGGATATAAAACTGAAATTAATTCCAAATCCAAATATTTTTATAGTGTCAAACAATAAATTTGGAATTGAAAGTACAAATTTCAAATACAAGTTCTAAATTCCATAATACCAAACAGACGTTACAGACCCATAACCTCTTTTATAAATGTTAAGATTTTATAAGATCTTGTAAAATAAATTAAGGGACCCAACTTTCTTCCATGGAAAAAATCTTTTCTCAGAAAACCCTCTGGGTGTGTTTGGTAGCTTCAATTCCAAATCCAAATCTAAATATTTTTATTGTACCAAACAATGGATTTGGAATTGGTGGCTCCAATTCCAAATCCAAGCTCCCAATTCCGTGATATCACATGGAGCCTCTATGTTTTTGTAATAACAGGCAACAACTTTGTCCTTACTACTTGCTTTAATTTTAAAGTAGAATATAATATTGTATAAATTACTTAAACATCTCTCTAATAGGAGCTTAATTATTAGGTCGTTAAAAATAAGTTAACCAAGCTCTGAGTGAGTACTATATGTCTTCGTTAATTTGAAATAATTTTGCATTTAATTTAAATGATATTCTCGCAGATTTAAAAGGTAATGTTATTTGCAAACTAATGCGTTGGGAGAACCCGACACCGTTGATAATACAAATAGACAAGAAAATGTATGAAACTATATTATAAGTTGTTAAGTATAAAGCATGTTTAATGTTAGGGTTTGTGATCGTACACATCAAACTGAGCTGATTGGTTGGGACCTCAAATTTCATCCAAATTGTACATCGTTTTTTATACTAGTATTTCGAAATTGTATGTATGCTCTCGAGAATTTAGTCATGATATTCAATGGACTCACAAATAAATCGATGAGACAAATTCTCGAAAATGTTGAATAAGTTGGAAATCACCAAAAGTTGTTATTTTAATAAATGAGTTTAACCAGAATCGTAGATAAGATGGTGAATTTTTTGCTATAATGCCCTTTGCAACTCGGAAAAAGATGACGTAATAAAAAACATGGTAAGGCACTAACACAAATACTCACTACTATATTATAAGATATATTTATTTTTTTCAGATATTAAACATAAAAGGCTTATTAAAAAAATGTGGGGTAGAGAAAAATAACAAAATTGGTGGCAAAATTGAGTTGGCTTTGGATATTAATTGTTGCCCATTCCTTATGACAAATAGGGCCCCTCCTATTTATTACTTTTATCCTTCTCTTCCAAAAGTACACACATAAAATAATGCTCTACTGTATTGTATGTCGTCATTTTTTTTTTCTTTTTTTTTTATGAATATGTTTTGAATTATGTTTGGGATTAATTATACACCCTGCTGAATGGCATGTTCTTTCCGCAAGGAATAGGTTGATTGATTACTTTCTTTAAAATTTTACTTGGGAGTTTTATGACTTAATCTATGACTCTAGTTTTATAAATAGTGACTTAGTTTCGTGTAATTACAAAATTGGCCCTCAATTTCACATGACATTATCTGAAATGCCCCTCCTTTACCAATTGTTGATATCTTGTTCACAGCTTTATTTGGGGGTAGCGCTAATTGATGGACTGAGTCCGAAACGAACCGCCGAAAGCTAAGGTTTCCGAAGAGCACAGTCTCGTTGGGCGATCCGATAAGTGATTCATCTTATATCCTTCATTTGTGTTAGTTTTTTGTGCTGCTATGAGATTATAGGTGTCTACATATGATATGTGTTCAGAGCATGGTGATGAGCTTTGAAAATTTATTACGTGGGTAGTATCACTATCACAACGATTGTTTTATGATAGATATTCTAGTGTATGTAACCTCCAAGTTCGGATTCTGTTGTTTGATGTTTACTTTTTTTTAAATATTGGTATCTCTATATTGAATCGATACGCATCGGTCGTTTTGAAAGGTGAAAGAGGAATTTACTGTGACAGTGGCATCAATGGGGGATTTCAGGGGTTCCTATTACAGTGTTGATTTGAGCCCTTGCATGCAAGGTATGGTCAGAGAGTTTTATCTTTTGAATGGCTAAAAGGTGGCTGTGAGATTATTATCCTTTGTTTGTGTTTCGATCAGGGAGCAGTGACCATGGACGTTCCAGGTCTCAAAAAAGCAAGAGATCAAGACGTAGTTGGTTACTAAGGGAGGATGAGATCTTGGTATCCACACAGATTAAATTCCACGCCCTTATTAACGTCACAATCTTGAAATTAGATTTTATTTCAAGATTTCCATGTGTCCAAATAGAGAAACATACCAGTTAAAGACAACTTAAAAGATCAATTTGTACCAAGCGACAAGGATCAGTGCATGTGGGGCTTGTCTTATTACTTTTGATGGAATAAGTGGCAAATTTGTCTAATTTTCTCATATATATATATATATCATCATAGAAAACTATAAAATAATTCACATAGCAACCAACGTGACATCAAATAGTATTATAGTAGCATCTCTAAACGCAGACAGCAATTAGTTGAAGGAAGACCCCACCATTTACTATCAATCGTCCACGTCTCGTCGGTTTCCTTAGTTTACAAATTATCTTTGCTTAGCATCATTGGCTACAACTATTAGCTACTGTTATTCCTCAGCAGCTCACATCGATGGGAGGGTTTGCCGTCACCATGTCGGCTCCTCGCTACCTGAGGCTGCAGTATGCCCAAGGCCAAGGGTTGAGTTATTTGCCAGTAAAGCGGTGCGTAAGCATAAAAAGGCAAAATGCTAAATTAATTTATACCATTCGACGGTGATTGCTTTGCACGAATGTTTTGTAAAATTTCAATACACATATTTAGATATTAAAATATTTACCTCTCTAAAAATTCGAATACCTATAAATCCAAATTTTGAGAGAAAATAAATCTGAACCAATCTGAAATATTCAAATTTTCGAGTCCGAAAATCCAAATTTTCTTATAACTAAATCTGATCTAAATAGAAAAACCGAAATATCCAAAAAATTCCAAAAAAAGAAAAAATTCAAAATATTTTTTTATATTGTATATACTAGATTAGAAGTATTTAAATAGAATGATACTTGAATAAAATATTTTATTTAAGTATAATATTAAAATATAATTTTATACATATCAAATATAATTCGGATTTATGGATTTTTTTTCTGTTTTAAGAAAACCAATTCGAACCGATTATTCGAATTTTGAAGAATAAGAAAACCAATCTGATCCGAAAATCCTAAAAATCCGAATCGAATTTAATATTTCTGTTTGATTTGATTCGGTTATTCGAATTACAGATATTGCTCATCTCCTCTTTTTCTCTACAATTTATTCTTTGAACTTCACGTATCTATCAATTATCATGATAAAATTTGGTGCTCGGTAACTTACCGACGAAGCTTATACTGAGCAATTTTCCTGCTCGGTAAGTGCTCGGTAAGTGTGTTTTACTGAGCATTTTGTGCAGATGTGCTCAGTAAAACGCCTTTTTTTGTAGTGAAAGTATGACTGAGTCTAAAACAATTATTCTTCTTAATCATACAAACTTTGCAACTTATTCATATATGTTAGTTTTGAAGGGAATTCAACATAAGATATCTTATTCTAAATGACTTTAAATGAATTCAAGGGTGAATAACTTTCTATCCAAATCTATCTTTTACATTTTTTTAAATTTTTTACCACATACTTCTAGCAACAACAAAAGCTGCAAAAAAGGACAGTCGCGATACCACTGAAGAGTACAATTTCAATATTTCCCACGCGTAATCCTTTGTATAGATGTTGTGGCCGCAAAGCTAAGATGGAATAGACCCGCTAGTGTGCCTAGTGTACCTGCTACAATATGGAAAGAAGCTATACCTTGCGGAACAAAAGGATCAAAACCTTCCATGCTCCACGACGGATTTACAGGTTGTACTCTTCTCGTTAATCCATAAGGATCGGACACTCATATTCCAGGGTCGTACAAGCCTATTACATAAAATGCACCATAACCAAAGCAAGCCACCCCAGAGAGAAATAAATGAATTTTAATCTTTAAAAATATTCAATTTTATCATGTCCTCAAACAATTTTGAATTTCCAAAGCCAATAGTTTTTTTTTATTATAGAATTTACACATATTAAAAAGATCCTGATAGATTTGATAAATATTTTAAGTTAGAATAGAACATTAAAAAAGAATAAAAATTTAGAATAAAAGTGATACTAACACATAGATTCACACATATTCAAAATTAGAAATAGAAGTTGAAAACAATGTATAATGGACACAACAGAAAAGACTAGGTTTGGGTCAGTATGGTGAAATCGTCATATTGTATATTGTGCTTAAATTTTCGGTGCGAAAAATCTTATACCGACATCGTACAATATTTTTCGGCTTACCATGAATCGGTATGTCAAAATTCCAGTATGGAGTATATTAGATAATGTTACCATATTGTCTTTTTGATATATTGTATCGAATTTCGGTATATCAAAATTAGCAATACCAAAGTTACAGATATACCTACCGACATATAATACATAATTAATGGTATATATTGACATCACAATATATATTGGTATCGCGGTATATACCGAGGGTTCGGTAGGATAATTGTATACCGTGATATTTGAAAATCATTATCATTATTATTATTATCATACATACCGAAATCTTCATGTATGATATAATATACTACCAAAAAAATTGGTATTTTCAATATTTTTCTAGTACAATAAGAAAAATTTAATTAATCCCTTACCTATCCTTGTAAACAAGGGTAGAGCCACTATAAGGCTTAAGGGTCCATGGGTTCCCAAGCAAATTTGGAATAAATCAAAGGGTATTTTGGTAATTTCACTATAATAAATGAAATTATTTTTGTACCTACCGTGATTTTCCCCTCTTTGAGTCGTTTTTTCCCCTCTTTGCAAACCAGAACTGGTTTAAATCCCTAACTTTCTACTTCCTCTCTCCTCTCGACAATACATTCGCAATTGTCTTTCTCGCGTCACTCTATCGCACTCTATTTCTTCGTATGTATATCTCTCATTATCTCTCTTTCTCTCACAACTTATTGACGACGGCGCCACTGCCGTTTTTCCGACACTGCCGGTTTTTTCGACGTCGACGCTGCTTATACCGGCAACAACCGTATCTGTATGTATCTCTAGCTTCTCTCACTCATCCTCTAATGATTTCTCTCTCATTAGCCATATCTCTCTATCTCTCTCGTAGCCCCTTAACGCCAACGCCACGGCTGCTCCTGACGACGCTGACACCAATGCCCAGAGATACCCCCGCCCCTGCAGAATAATTTAGTAAGGGCAATTTGCTCTTGTTTTGATTCGTATATCCATAGCTAGATGAATTAGATTTAACATATATATACACATCATCCGCATTTTTCAATGGCTATTGTAGATTGTCCTTCACTTATTTCTTCTCGTGTACTGCTTGTTTATAACTTATCTAGAGTACTTTAGATTATTGAGTTCAAATGATGTTGTTAAAAATAGTGATTAAGTGTAATTCCACTTATGTTTGGTAAGTTATTTTTAAATCCCTATCACTAGTTACTTGCTCATGAAAAAAATGAACTCTATTAAATAATTACTTTAATTATTATTTATGTTTAATTTTATTTTTTAAATTTTTTTTGGGTCCCCAGTATTAAAATTTTGGCTCTGCCACTACTAAATATTTTGCTATTTATATGCAAGTTTTACTTATAAAAGTAATTTTCATCATAGTCAAGCGTGAGCTTTTAAAGCTTGAACGATATTGAGATTTGGTTGTTCAATTTTAGCTCTAAAGCTCAAACACCAAAACTATAAAAGTTCAAACATGAACCTAGCAGCGTAATATCTCAACTAGATCCAACTACGATTCTGTTGGCAGAAAACACTTTCTAATAGTACGTACATGAGAGGATTAATCATTCGAGTTATTACGAATATCCAAAAAGAAAAGAATAGACATAGAAAAGAACTTGTTTTAATTAAAATTATTCTTGCCGACGATACAAAGTAGGTCTCGTATGTGTATAATACATGAGAGAAATCATCCGAAATATTAATAGTATCCAGAAAAACAAAAGAATAGACAAAATATAACTTGTTTTAATTGAAAAGTACTCTTGCCTACTTATAACTTCGTAAAGATGAGAAAAAGTATGGGGCATAGCTCCAGCTCTTACATAAAGTATGGGGCACAAAATTAGTGCCGAGTAGGCCATGACTTTAATATTATTTTTTATTTTATGATATAATATGTTTATGGTTTATATGATAAAATAAAATAGGAGATGTAGATTTGTGTCCGTTAATATATAGTGGGGCAACGGAAGACTTCGTCTCTTGTGCTTGAAAAGTGGTACACCACAAGAAATGTCCCAAAAAAATATCTTAAAGAGGAGACAAATACACAATTGAGTGACTCATTTCAATTGGATATGGTGAAACCTATATATATTCCACATATTTGATTGGCTGAAGAGTTGGGCTCGGAAACTAGATCTCAACCTCCAATCGGTTACATGATCACATCATACTAGGGACAGTAACATCCAAAGTTTTACTAAAATTGGAATGTGTCCACTAGACTCTTGAACTCTTGAATGGGGGTTTCCATATGAGTTACCACATCAAGATTGCGAATATTTTCTATTTGAATATTAAAAAAGATTTAGTTTATGTGTGTGACTCGGCCAATGTATAATTTTTGAAAAGTAATAGGCTTGATAATTTCTTGATATATTTAACTAGGGATGTCAGTTCAGTCCGAACCTGTTGGGCTGGCCCGACTAGGCCGCTAATTTTAGAGGGTTATGGTTGAGAATTTATAGCCTGATAAGATTCCGGCCCGATTAGCCCGCACCCGATTAACCCGAACCCGATTAGCCCATAACCCGAAACCCAATGGGCTGGCCCGGTGGGTTGGCTATAGGTGCAACTATTATATACTCTTTCGTCTTATTTAACAATTGATTTGACAATTCAATGATAATTTTGTTAAAATTGATAACTACAAAAAATAAAATAAAATTAACCCTTCAATTTATATTATATATATATATATATATATATATATATATA
>JAYDZE010005561.1:0-47464 GCA_034509125.1 Monilaria moniliformis
TGCTGAATCTTTAACTACACATTCGCAAACTGAGCAGTAATATCCAGCCTGCAACAGAATAGTGCTAAATGATTTGCATATATAAAATCCAAGAAAACCCAGCACGTTTTGAAAATTATGTTCAAAACCTTGGACTTACATATTAATACTTTATTTTGGGCTTCTCGGATGTGGATGAGCATGAGACAATAAATTGACTCTTTTTTTCGTAATTAATTTTTATTAATAGGAAGAGACAGAAAAGTATCTCTATATAGATAAGTTCTAGACCAGATAGATAAATCGTCATGAGAAAAAACTGGGAATCTTTCAGGCCAAAAATGTTTTAGTAAAGCTAGATAAGCATTCCTATCCATATTGATTTTCCAAGTCAAAGTATAACACAACAGAAGTGGCTCCTGCCAACTTCAACATGTGTAGAATAAAATTCATCTTAAACTGCAGTAGCTTTTGTATAAATAGAGGAACTATTCACAGTCCCATCTTTGTTCCTATATGACTGCATTAGCATTACCTTTAAATACAATAAAAAAACTGAGCATATAATATTTAAAGAATGGTTGATCACATACCTGTTGACTGAGGGGTGCAATAGGAGTAACGACCTACAAATGAGATAAACAAATTCATTTTTTGCCACTAATTATAAAAGAGGTTACAACATGAATAACAGCAATAATATATGTGGGCATGAACTGAAAGAAAATGAGAACTGCTCGTTTATCTAAGCATCATAGATGTAAACAATGACTTGCAGACTTGGATGACCAGACGCATTACAATTTTGTTCAAACAATACCTGAGTCTTCCCCAGGCGTGATTCGAGGTCCACTTCATAATCTCTGTGCTTCAATGGTTTCCTTTGCACCGGTGGACCACTTGCTGCACCAAACAAGCCCAAAAGATAGGCAATCATTACAAAGATCCAATAGCAAGCATCAATCATGAACACAACATTCACCAATACAATACACTTAACAACTGCTGTGATCTAGTAATTTAGAAGCATAAATTCATAAGAACAGAATAATAACATTTAGATCAGAAACCATACATTTTGACTTGTTCCGAGCTTCTTCCTACAACACAAGAACAAACAAATTATAAACCTTATATGTCAGCCGGAATAACAACTCTAAGTAGGATAAAACATCAAGGAAAAAAAACTTATATTCTACGCAACCCCATAGACAGACCTTAGCTTCGCGGTCCCGAGCGCGTTGCAGGTACTCCTCTCGGTCGAATTTTTTTCGAAAAGTGTTATCGATTCCAGCAGCCTGCACAGAAAGCAAAAGAAGTTCTGCGTTTTGAGTCAGTAAAATCAAAATTCACACAATATAGAGATGAATTTGAAACACGAGTTTGTGCTTACGCCGTTGCCAGATTGAGCCATTATGCAGCTCCGTTCGCCGAATCTTACACTGAATTCTACCAAAAGTAATCGCGTAGAGATGAAGGGAACCTGAAATTATGAAGAAGGGGTCGGTGAGTGTGGGAAAGGGATTCAAATGTTTTGGGACAGACTAATTAAACCCCTAGTTTCTTGGCCTTCCCCTCTTCTGCGTTGCTTTCTTTTTCTTTTCCTTGCTTTCTTTAGGAAAAAGTTTTTGGAAACTTAAATTTGCATTAGATTCAATAATTATATTACTATTTCATTATTTAATTTACATTAGATTTTATTCATTTTTTTCTCGTCATTTAACACTCTTAATCCTATCATTATGTCATCTCATCATTTATACTATTTATAGGTTTTGTTTCTTATTTTTTTAATTCTTTTTATTTCATATAACTTGCAACTATATATATTTATGTATCTTAATTAAATTCATATACAAATAATAAAAAAGTGAGAATTTCATTAAAATTAGAAAATTACATAATTGGAAAAAAAAATTACACAATAATTTTTTTCTAAAAAACTACAACTACAATAAGAGAGTCTCAATTTCTCCTTGAGAGCTTTTACAAAATCGAAGGTGCTTTGTAGTTGAGTCTCGTTCATTTATGACGTGTCTTTGTTGTTACACATCACTGACTCGTTCACGTTTCGAAATTCCTTGTGAATACCCTTAAGATTGTTCAAGGTCGTGGTTGTACTGCTCATGGTCGTCACATCCCCATTCGTTTTGCACTTAGTCGCCTTTTGTTCAATCAGGCGGCTCCACACCAACGCTCTCACCCGACTCATCGCTCAGAACGAGGTCGGGTGAGCCGATGGATGAGAATTGGTCATTGGCCCTTTGCTTTGTTCTCTTTGGTCCGGTCTGTTCTCTACTACCCGCAAACTTCAAAGGCTTATATTCTCTTCCTGATAGTTGGTCACATCTCTCTTAGAATATTCGACTCGCTTGTGCCACTCCTCCATTGTGACTCAAAGTTGTTGTAGAGAGTGCATAATTTTTGGATTTTTCGGTTTACCCTATTGTCATGGGCTCGAAGCATACGAAATGTGAGCTTATGGGCGCCTATTGGGCGGACCTCATTGTACATGTTCTCAACTTTTAACCAAAACGCATTCACTTTTTAATGGTTGTCAAGGATTGGAGATTCGCTGATATCTACACACGCTTCGAAGACCCGCATGGTTTCCTACGTGGTATACTGCGCTCGTACTTTGCGAACCTTGTGGAAATCTCCACTTATTCGGATGAGTCGGCAATTTGGATGTTCTCGAGATCTTGGGGAGATGGGAGTCCTGGAAAGCTTGGGGAGATAATGCGTTTCACCATTGAGTAGGCATTTCAAAGGGGTAAATGTTTAGATTGAAGAAGGGCATGGAAGTGTTTGGGGGGGAGTCATGTGCTTTAAGTCACTCGGCGAATTGTTTGTTATATTCTTACATAGTGGAATTTGAAAAGAAAAAAAATAAGTTGAAGAAATTGAGAATAATAGGAAAATTTGAAAGAAAAATGAGGTGAAAATGGGATAGACTTAAGGGTATTTATAAGTGTATGAAAAAAAGAGTCGTTCAACAGCTAGTTTTGAAATATATATATAGGGTCGCATTATACTTAAAACTATCTCATATATGTATAACTAAGACTTAAATCTAGCCATTAGATATAAATTTCAACGTTCCAGATTTCCAAAAGAAACGCGTCATTTTAAATTAACCCTTATATCACTAAAATGACAAAATTGTAAAAAAAAAAAAAAAAAAAAACTATGGACGGGTGTTTTAATTTTAGTAGTTGCTGATTTTGTTGGAGTAATTGATCCCACTAACTCCAATTGCATCATTACTCCTAAAAGATCTCTGATAACACGGCATCAAATCTTTCGATAGACATTTTGCATAATATCAATAGTTATACTAGCAAAATCTTTCATCTTCGATACTTCTTTCTCCATTCTTCAAGGCACAACATTGTTCCAGCAGCAAACCTTTTGTCTTATTTGTCAAATATCAGTATTCGACTTGGAGTGAAGTAGAACCGCTACACTGTCGTCGTCGTTAAGCCATAATCTAAGTGAGAAGTTGTCGAAGAACAATGTTTCGGAAAAAAACCGCCCATCTAGTTTGAAATGTGAGATAATCTAGCACTAGATCAACATTATATTGTCATTAATTTTGTTGTTTCTATAATAAATTATGGTTTGTTGATTTTGAAAATAGAACCCTTGTCAGAAAAAATGCAAAAATTGTTAGGCATGATATATAATTTTATCTATGTATTTTCTAATATAAAATCTTATTTTTGCTCTAGTTTTTTTATGTTTTGCCTTTAGATTGCGTGTAAGTATTATAATGATATAAGAAAATATATGTAATGTTATTTGTTCATTTGTATGATGAATTTTTATGGGACTTTGATAGTCATTGTTTATGGGTTTTTTTTTTCAAAATTGATATGCATTATATTATTAGAGTAAATTTTTGTTGGTATCATAATTTCTGTTTTGTTGCATTTTAGAAATATATACTCTTTTTTGTATGTATTTTGTTGAATAAAAACTGATTTTTCTCTACATTATTATTATTTTGTGTTTTAAAGGCGTCTTGTGATTTTAATGATATATGGTTTTATTCTTAATGATAAATTCTTACTTGTGTACAAAGATGTGGTTTTTAAAGTGAAAAAATTGTATATGTTTCACAATTATATGTGCAAATAGAATTTAATGATAATTTGTTAGGAAGTAATGATATATGCTTATCTCAGTATTGATATATGCTTGATAATACGATAAAAATGCACGTGTGTATAAATATGTGATTTTTGTGTAGGGATTTTTTTTTTACTGTATTGCAATGATATATGAGATTATATGCAATGACATATGCTTACTTGTATGATGAATGTGTAGGGCAAAATATATTACTGCATTACTGTTATGAGTCATTTTCTTCTGTTTCAATTTGTAATAACAGTCGTTTGACTAGTACTAATACGTGTTATTAGTTAATATTAATTCATGCATAAGGATTCATAATCGAGATGAAGTTTGTCTTTCTTGGAAATTTAAGATAGAAAATATTGTGAATTCTCTTGTATCCTTAATTGTAAAATGAAAAGATTGAATAAGAAATCAAATTACAATACAAGTTAATAATATAAGAATAATGAAGGAAATACGTGTTAAATAAAATGAATGGATATCATTTATCGAAATTACAAACTAAACTAAACTTATACACTTCATGAATGAAAATATAAACGAGACGCTAGACAACCATCATGCATCACGAACACCCTCAAATTTTTCACTTAGAAATCCCTACAAAACCAAGGGAAAAAACAAGAAAATGGTTAGTTTATTTCACATACTTAACCTCTAAATGATACACTAAGTAGTGGCAAATGAGGAGACAAAAATCAATAGTGTGCAATATACCAAATAGTGAACAAATCAACCAAATAGTGAGCAATCACACAAACTTTTAAAGAATGAGATTTGGTGACGAAGGAAACTTGATGTCATAGGCAAAATTTTGACAAACATACTCCAAATAGTAGAGATTCGTCACATGTCTTGCAACATTTCTCAACATAGTGAAAGGAAGTACAAGTGACGTAACGAGCATGGTCACACAATAAACCATATCTAGCTCCCTCACATCCAACACCAACAACACCAAATGAAGAAGTTCTTTATAAACCTTAACCACCTTTTTTTCCATCTACTTTCCAACGTATCCAACATCTCAACTTTACATGCACAAAACATACATTTTCATAACTAGAAGGAAATGAGACCTTGAAGATAATTAAAGTTTTGAAACCCCAATCCATCAAGGTATGATCTCCAATCTTTTTCCAACAAAATATAAGCATGATATAACATAAAACACAAGTATAGAGATTGTCCAATATCTCCAATAACATAGCATGTAAAACCTCAATGTCACACAAATCTGCTCAACGTATCCAACCAAAACCAATACACGTATGAATTCAACAACACATTAAACCTATGGCTAACAAACTAAAGCATAATATTTAATAATTAAGTGAGCCACAACTTATCTTTTTAATGAAACGAAGCTACAATGGGCTGCCCTCTGCTCCGTCGACGATTCGCATGTCGGTGAGCCGACGACGTCAAGGCAACCCCGGGAGGCAGAAATGGGGCAGCGTGGGGACTGTCCTCACACGGGAAGACCCTCAACGCTATCTGGCAGTGGCGGCGCACGGAGGTGGCACCGACACTGCGTCGGCGACGGCGCACGAGCGACGGTGGTGGCTGTAGGATCTGTATAAGGAGAGAGAGGAAGAGGGTTTTAGTTAGAGTTTCAAAAAAAAGCTTACCGGTGGCGGTGAACGATGGAGAAAAAACGCGATGGTGGCGGCAACGGATGGTGGAGAAGGGAGCAGCGACGGCGGCGCCGGGCGAGGGGATGACGACGGCCACGAAGAGGAAGGCGGGGTCGTATGAGATGAGAAGATAGTGTGGTAGTGGCGCCATGTGAAAGGAGCGGCGGTGACAGCGAGCAAGCGGCAACGGTGGTGGAAAAGAAGGGAGAAGAGAGAGAGAGAGAGAGAGAGAGAGAGAGATCCGAGAGAGCAAAGAAGAGGGGAAAGAGAATAGAGAAAGAAGAGGCGTCGGCTTGACGGAGGAGGAGGCAACGCCGCGTGGAGAGTGGCGACAATGATGGAAAAACAAGGAGAAGAAAAATAGAGGGAGAGAGATAGAGAAGAAGTGAGGAAGAAAGAGGATAAAAGAGGAGGAAGCGGCGCAGTCGGCTGAGGCGATGGCGGCGACGGTGACAGTATGAGTGATGAGAGAGAGAGAGAGAGAGAGAGAGAGAGAGAGAGAGAGAATAAGAAGATGAGAATGGAGCTAGATTTTGTAGATGAAATGTGATGAATAGTGGGTATACCCATTTTAACCAAAAACCAATTTTCGGGAAAATCAAACTGGTTCGGTTCAACCTCTAAGTGGGCTTTAGTTCTTGGGCTTGATGAATTTAAAATTTGGGCTTGAGAAAGTGGGCCAAGAGATACAAGACTTGGGTTAGGAATTTATTTTAGATTGAGCCTATTTAATCAAACAAGTAGGCTTTCTTTGGGCTCCGTTTAAATTAAACGTGGGCTTGGGAGAGTGGGCCAAGAGGTGTATGGCTTGGGCTCTATTTAATTACTTTAAGTGGGCTAAGGGAATTAAATAAGTCTTGGGCTTGGCTAATAAATCAAAGAGATTAGATTTAATTAAATCAAGTAGATTAACCCTTTTAAATTAATCCTTGAGTTATAATTAATTTAATTAATTAGATTAAGTTCCCATTAATCAATTAGCAGCTTAATTATTTTAGATTATTTGAGTATTTAATTAATTTACGTACTTGAGCTTGTTTAAAATAATTCTCTCTTAATTACTTTTTGAAAGAAAAAAAATTAATTAAAATGTACTAATAGATTAACCTATAGACTAATTCATAAGAAATTAAATTCTTTGATTTAAGAAATATTCCTAAACTTAATTAATTAATCTTTGGATTAATTTTTAAGTAATTAAATTACCCAATTTAAACAAATCATTGATTGCAATCAAGAATGACATGAAATTTAACGCCAGATAAATTTAAACCATGAGATAAGAACTTCTTTAAACTACAATGGTTATGCTAATGAGACGAGACGTAGAAGGCATACTCCAGTAGAACATGTGCATACCACACAGTTATATAAATGATTCATTTAAGCTAAAATCTAGCCTTAACTTCTATAAAAAGGGTGATTCAATCGCAGAGATACTTTTCAAAGTCAAGGAGCAAATCTAATTCGGGTCCCACAAAGGGTAGCGTCTCTCCTCAGACTAGTGTACACAAGGGGCCGTGAGTCTTCGAGCGGGTTGGCTGGTGTGAGGTGGCCACCTTCTCGACACATTATGATTAGATATGGTTTATGAAGAAGAGAACTTAGACTGCATATTCGAATTTTAAGATAAAAGGAATTTAGTAAACTTGGGCCTGTTAAGATAAAACCCCGTGCTTTACTGTGATGGCGTGAGAATATTTTCAACGTATGTATGTATGTTTTGGCATGTGTTCACTGAGTATTATTGTACTCAGCCCTGCATATATTTCTAAATGTGCAGGTTGAATTGTGAATGAGCAGGCGGGTGTGCTGAATGAGTTCTGAGAACGTTCATTTTCTAGATAAGACTCTCGGAGATGCATGTCTTCACACATGTCATCGCGTTCTAAGTTCTGCTGCGTTAAAGTATAACCACAATGAGTAGTTTAATATATATATATATATATATATATATATATTCCTTCTATGTATGAATCTTTGATTCGACTTTTCGTAAGACAAGTACAATTCTGTTATCAAATACGTAAAGTGATATTTGTGAGATGTATATTGATTTACTATCCCATTTCTAATCCCGCTTCTTAATCCCCACCTCCAGTTACGATCACCGAGTTTTATTATCCTTAATAAAATACGGTTGTGACACAACTATAGTTGATTGTCACTAACTAATTTATGCCATTATGTGGTTATGTTACCATAACAGGGCAGAAGATACGACATTCAGTTGATCAGAATGACTATGACAGTGCACACCCCTTATACAACTCATGGGGCACAAGCAAGGAAATGAATCAGTAAAGAGAAATAGCCCCAAAGTCGACCGGCTACTTGTTAGGAGGACTCCAAATTTTTTCGTCGATATAATAAAATGACTTAATGATAAACAGCTCGCCATTGTGCATGAAATGGGGTTTGGGAACTTGGTGTAATTTTCAACGACTAACGTACCAAGACGCATGGCTTACTGGCTACTATCAAACTTCAAGCCGGTTATGTGCAACATCAAACTAACAAACTCTCAAAGACTGCACATCGGCGATGAGGATGTGCACTTGACGTTTGGTTTCTCCGGAGGAAAATTGATGATCAAGAGGAAGACACGACATAACAATGTAAGTTTGCTAGATGAAATTTCAGTTGGAACTCACAAGGGTAGGTACAACATGTTTACCAATCATGTCCAGCAGCAAATGAAGAAGGTTAAGGAAGGAGGCGAATGGTTCACAAAACTATTCCTTATACTGATGGGGCACGCATTAATACAAGGATCAACTGACGGATACATGAAGCGCAAAATATTGGACTTCATCGATAATGTATCAAACGTTAGAAAGTATAAGTGGTGCACATACCTCCTATCTATCCTAATTCAGTCACACTTTTGCTTGAAGGATAAGCATTAGACAATCTTTACAAGGCCCGATGCATTGCTTGTGGTTAGTTATGATATTCTCTTATACGTGAAAGTTGGAAAAAAAATGATGATATATTGTGGTGTTGATGATGATATGATTTGTTATTGATGATGATATATTATTCTAGTACTAATATATTAAATGAAACAATGTCTTCATATGATGTGAAGTTCTGATAATATACCGTTTCATGTAAAATGATATTTCTTGCTATTTGTAATGATATTGTTTCTTGTATATGATGATGTATTGTAACTATATATGTGTATTCATTGTAATATATCTATGATGATATAGCTTGTTATTCAATGTATGGTGATTATGTGAATACTATTTTATAATTGTACAATAATGTTCTAATCATGGTTTATTCTGTCGGGCTTTCTATGTGGATTGCGTAGTCTACTGTCGAAGAACAATGCCACGTTGTTACCTCACTATTAAGGGCTAGACGGGGCAGATGCTGAAAAAAAGACAAATAGAAGAGCTTAAGTGCGGCCAGTTTGGGAAGGATCATGTCGAGTCGAGAATTGACGAACGGACTTTGCCAGTCGTGACAGGGTTAGACAAAGTTGAGGACACGGGGAAGAATGTTGATGATGACGGTTTGAACAACGAAAAGGCTGAAGCTGCTATGAACTAATCAATAAACAACTTGATATTTGCTGCGAAGGTAGTTGGCGATTCAATGTCTGATCTCTTTATGACAATGAAGGAGACCCCACCCTATATACGAAATATAGATTGCTTTAAAATAGCATCTGATGCTGTACGAAACATCATGGGTCTGTCCAAAAATCCACCAAAAACTGAGAAGGATGTTGTGATCAATTTAATTCAAGCAATGACAAATGAAGAATTTGATAACCCAGCTTGGATTGAAGAAAGGAGACCCCACCCCATAATATTCATAACAGGCGATGATAACGTATAACGTTTCCTCTAAAAGAACAGAAGACATAACTACTTTCTATATATAGTAAGGCTACACTTTCATTTATATTCTTGTAGAAAATAAGTTATTATATTTGACTTATATTTATAGAATGCTAATTTGCTCTCTTCTCGAATCTCAACACAAAAAGAAAATAAAAGGAATGCTAATTTGCTGGTTAGTAATAGAAACGTAAAATGAAAGAAGTGGAGGTGGCGACTGTCGAGCACCTATATATATCAAAGTAAAACCACTGAAAAATCTCACAAAAATTAGCTAAGAGCAGACCAGATTACAAACACACAAAAACACTTTTCTTTTATTTCCGATTGTACCGAGAATGTGGAGATCGCCGATCTGTTTCGCCGCCCTAACGCTGTTGTTGGTCGCTTCGACCTACGCCGACGACGTCGTTGTTCTCACCGAGGAGAATTTCGACAAAGAGGTCGGCAAAGACCGCGGTGCTCTCGTCGAGTTCTACGCTCCCTGGTATCCAATTTTTTTTTTTTTTTTTTTTTCTGTAATTATTTAATGTCACCTGTCTGTTTTAAAAACTCTGTCATTTCGCGTATCCTCTGTTCGTGTATTGTAATATATTGTTTTTGTCTTTGATTTTCATGTTTCTTTAGATAATTCTGTAGATCTTTGATGTAGATCTGATTTGATCGGTTACTTCTTCGATTCTTTTGTCAGTTAGTTAAGTAGTGGTTATGCTTGATTATCTATGTCTAGGCGTTATTCTTTTATCAGAATAAATGTCGGTTAGCATTGGCCATTTCCCTGCTGTAGCCCTACCTATTTGAATGTGATCATGAATGGGAGAGTTCTGAAGATCGAGGAATGCGCCCATTCTCTCCCTAAACTTTATTTTGAACAACAAGACTAGCTAGATTATCCAAGGGACATGTCATGAGAAGCAGCTGGTGGGTTTCTCATCGGCCGGGCAGAAAAAGCTAGATTTTTCTTTATTCCCGATAGATGGTGGCCCTTAAATCTAAGATCCAATCTATCTTCTCTTTCACTCTCCACTTTCGTCTGTACGACATGGTTATTGAAATCAAAGAGAGAGAATTTCGGGGTATTCCTTTTATTCTTACTCAGTCAATGCTCCTGGAGCTAGACCGAAACAGCCTTCCACCAACCCATAGAATTTGCACCCTATTGGATTGGAAATTTGGAATAGATAGGATAAATTACCATGCCTATTAAAAGCAATAAGGGTGCAGGCAAGGGGAGATAACCTGATAAATGTTACACCAAAGGAAAAATAAACTATTTCGCTAATAGGATGTTTTCAATTGAAGACTGCAATTTTAAAAATTAGGGGAGTCATCTGAATTTCAAGTTCGAACTTAATCAGTTGCAACTAGCAGTGTAATATTTCAGAATGATTCCTGCTTTTGCTGCAGCTATGTAATTTCAGATTCATGATGTGGAATTTCGTCTTATAATGCAGGTGTGGACACTGTAAGAAGCTTGCTCCTGAGTTCGAAAAGCTCGGTGCAAGTTTCAAGAAAGCAAAATCTGTTTTGATAGGAAAGGTTAGCCCATCTTTTATTCTTGTTCATGACTTGGAGTGAATGTGTTATGTGATACTCATTTCCCAATCTTAAGTAATTTCATATGTCATACTTTCATCTTGGAATCCATCATATATATGAGTGAAGGCCTTGAGGTTGTTTGAAATTTCAAAATATTCCATTGTGATTCAGTCAAATGTTCTATTCTTGTTGTAGCATACTTTGAAGTTTTACAGAAATGCTCTATCAAGTTTCATTTTGGAGGACCAATGGTCAGAAACAAGATTATTGACTTGTAACTCTCAACTTCACAGTCGAACAACTTCATTTACGCTAGTGCAGTAGATAAAAAAATATACTATTTGAGACAGATAAATCAATATAAAAAAAAGTAAATCAAAACTTAAATAACAAAAACACATATGGAATTATTGAATTTCAGAGAAGTTTAGAGAGGCCTGAGCCCCCTCACCACCCTTGATGTCAAGGTTATAGTTATGCTATCACTTTTTGTAGAGAGTGCTGTAGGATTTCCTAGTAGCTTTAGACTGAAACAGTTTATATATCATTAAGTGATATATTTCTAATGTCGTATTGTTCGACTATATTATGTTTTGCTTACTGCAACTTATAGTTTGACTAAGGCAGCCAAATTCTGTTTGAGATTTTTAGTATTTTTTGTTTGAGATTTGACCCTAATAATTTCATCTGAGGGTCTGTTTAGTGGATGTTTCTTACAGAATTATGATTGCAGCTACCCGACTTCTAAATATCTTGATCTCAAGGGATGAAACACGTCAATTTGATGCCCTGGTTTCCTAATTTTACATTTTATTTCTTAGGACAAAATAATTGTTTAATGTCAACAGCTGCATTTTTTCTATTGTAGGTTGATTGTGATGATCATAAGAGCCTTTGCAGCAAGTATGGGGTTTCTGGGTATCCCACTATCCAATGGTTCCCTAAAGGTTCCTTGGAGCCAAAAAAGTGGGTTATACTCTTCTTGGAAGTTTTGTTTAACTTTTTCCTCCTCCCCTTTCTCCTTGAAGTGGAACATATAAACTATCTGGTAAAAAGTTATACAGCCTAATGAATGAAAATTTCATTTATTAGGTATGAAGGTGCAAGGACTGCTGAAACCCTTGCTGAATTTGTTAACAATGAAGGAGGTAAAGCGTTTCTAGTTTACACAATCAACCATGTATGTTTATCTTATGTCATTTGATGATTATGTTGTCTATATGGTGGCATAACTAACTTTGGCTTGAGCAACAAATCACTATGTGTGTGCAAGCTTTCAGTTTTGTGAAGAAATTTAGTGATGAACTTATGGATGAGAATTGGACGCGTGATGCTCTCTTTTTAGTGTTTTTACTTATTAGCTTACTTGAAGCCCAGGTAAGTGACGATCATCAACTTGTTCCTTCATCAGGTACCAATGTCAAGATTGCTGCAATCCCTTCAAATGTCGTGGTTCTGACTCCTGCTAACTTCGATGAGGTTGTACTTAATGAGAAAAAGGATGTGCTAGTTGAGTTCTATGCACCCTGGTAAGTGTACATGAGTTGCTTTCTCTTGAGCACTATAATGTGATATGAGATGTGGTTGTCATGCAATTTATATTATTTAACTGACCTTGAAAGCAGATTGATTAGGCATCTTATTATGATATTTTTTTTCCAAATGCTAAGTCCAATTATATATCTAATTTGATGCTTTGCTTTTCCAGGTGCGGTCATTGCAAGAGCCTTGCTCCTGTAAGTGCAGCACTGCCTAGTTAATTGAATTGTCATAACTCTTGAAGAGTTTCAGATATTGATTTCTATATCTTTTCGACGTGTAGATCTATGAAAAGGTTGCAACAGCATTCAATCTGGAGAAAGATGTGGTCATCGCTAATCTTGATGCTGATGCACACAAGGATCTTGCAGAAAAGTAAGAGCAAAAGCACAGTTGTTTTCTTCATCAAAATAAATAGTACTTTTTTCTAAATTCTAGTGTTGATTATTTAAATTCTGTCCTGGTACCATCGACTGCAAGCCTGCATTTTGAAGTCATTAGATTTCTGAACATTATGTACTTTCTCTATGGATGGTAATGTGGCATCGGTTTTCTTATGAAGTATCTTCTGCCTTGTAGGTATGGTATTAGCGGTTTTCCTACATTGAAGTTCTTCCCAAAGAGCAACAAGGGTGGTGAAGATTATGATGATGGCAGAGATTTAGACGATTTTGTTAATTTCATTAATGAGAAGTGTGGAACGAGCCGAGATGCGAAAGGAAAACTAACCTCCAAGGTCTGTCACAAAATTACTGATGTGATCATGTTTAATTTTGTTTGTGATACTGATCTACTTTATCTCCTGCCTAGGCTGGCATCATTGAGGACCTTGGAAGCTTAGTGAAGGATTTTTTGAGTGCAAAAGATGAGGAGAAGAAAGTTGTATTCAAACGGTTAGAGGAAGAAGCTGGGAAGCTGAAGGGTTCAACTGCAAGGTTTTCATAAATGCATATTTTAATTTGATCAGTTATGTAGTGATGTTATAACGTGCTTTTTTAGATTGTGCATATTAAAATTTGGATTATTATTTTCTCCCCTCTAATTATCCTGTAGATATGGGAAGATCTATGTGAAAGCTGCTAAGAGCTGCATGGACAAAGGTTCTGATTATGCAAAGAATGAAATCCTACGGTTGGAACGCATAGTTTCTAAGGTACATCATTAGCTCTTCTGCCACATAGGTTGTTGCGACTAATGAATTTAAATTTTCCTGTACTTCTCCATGATATACAACTGGATGCTACTATACATCAGTAGCAACGTACATCCTTTATTACGTCCATGCATTCTGGAAGAAATGTTCATAGATATTTCATGCTTATTGTTGATGCAGTCAATCAGCCCAATGAAGGCCGATGAATTCACCCTAAAGAAGAATATCCTATCGATGTTTGCTTGAGAAGAGTGAAGAAATGCAGTGTGGTAACCTGTAGGAATTCCTCTTCTCTGAGGGGTGGAAGAAACACGAGGTTCTACCTTCGATTCAGTTGCTTGAAATATGAGTCGAGGAGCAAGAGACATTATTATTGTATTACAAGAACAGAAACAGATGGTTTCCGCCAGTAGTAATCATAGAGGACATCTTACAATCACAATTTTCATATTGACAAACTTGTAAGTTAATGCAGATTTTGAGTTGTTTTAGTAGATCATCTTATTTTATTGTTTGCCTGTCGATTTATTTCTTGAACAGTCCATCACCCTTTTCTCAAAATATGTAGGAGGTATGGTTATTTTGTTGAGAGCTTCGGTTGAGTTTGAGATAAGAAGAGATGGAATGGAAATGGTTTACATATATTGACTGCAATTTGATCATGTAAAAATGGAATTGGAGAGGACGTATTGTTTGCCTGTCAAATAAATTTCAGATTTTTGCAAGCACACCAAAGTTGTGCTCTGCTTCAATTTGTAAATACGCAGCCAAACCTTATTGTCTGCAGTAATCTATTATCAATTATATATATAAAGGCTGGATGGTTCAACGCACGCTCTAGACACACATTTCCACCAATTTCGATATATATATATATATATATAGAGTACAATTCTCGTAATATCGAAGTCTTAGGTAGTATGTAGTTTTAAATTTGGATCATTTATTGTGTTTATGTGGACACTACAAATAGGTGACACCTGGTAGGGTGTTTTTTTAAAGTATCAATGGTACCATTATAAAATGCATTCTCCAAGATTTGCACGACTGCACGTCTTATTCAGGATGTTGTTATATTATATTCATAACGTTAGTTCATTATATGCAGGATGTGATGTTGTTTCACAGTATAAATATATCCCAATCTTACAAATTTCTTTTTCTCTTTTCTTCAATTTCACAAAACTTTTCTCTAATTCAATGGATCTAATCTCTCCGTCGTTATCAATCAATATTCGACCAAACCAATCGCTAGAATCACCCCAACTTATACTATCAGGCTCTTCTTCCATCTCCCTAGATTTTACTGGCATGATTGTATCAACCATCTATCATCACTAGTCAGATCAAATAATTAAAATCGTAAATCAAATTAAATGAATCAATCATCCATCAAATTCACAAATTCAACCAAATAAAACGACAAAATAACAAACGATAACTACAATGAAAAAAATGACACATTCAACATTAAATTAATGGATCTCCGTGGCCACAAGCCGCAAAAAATAGTAAAAAATCCAAAGAGAAAAGCTTGGAGTCGTAAATCTCATTAGCATATCTCTGTATATAACCGTATACAGTTTTATATTCAATCATATGCAGTTTTTAGTTTAATAGTATGCATGTTTTTTTTTAATGTTATAACAAATTGAGTTATGATTATACCTTTAAATACAGTAAAAGTAGTGTCCATCTATTTTAAAAATACGAATAAATATGGAACATAGAATCTATGAAATGGATGAATGAAATTGAATACTACATACTTTAAATAGTATATGATCTCATCATTCTATATCTATATCTATATATAATATTTTTTTCTTCCTCATTTTCATCTTATTTCTTCAATTATTATTTCCAACAAATCGCTAGATTAGATTCATAAAAATTTATTTAATATGGATCTTAATAAAAGATCATGGTAAGGAAAAAAAATTATCTTCTCTCTCCTTAAACTTTTTTGTTTGAGATAAATTATATCTCTAACGCGACATTCAACTTTTTCTACTATTTTTTATTTTTATACTTTGATTTTATATCCTATATTTTCATTTTCTTTTATATTTTGTGTATTTTATTTCCATAATTTTTAATTATAATTGTTTTTAATGCAACTATAAGTGTAGAAAATTATAATGGTTTAAAAGTAAATTTGTATTAAACACAAAATTTTAAAAGTAAAGTTTGTATGCGTAGATTAATAACTATTATATATGTTAGAAATAAAATTTAGTTACATTTTAGATTTATTCAATTTTTATATATGTTTTGTGTAACAATATCTTTCTATACTAATAATCTATAATTATATTATTTAATGCTAATTATAATTATCAATAACATTGATAATTAATAGATACTAGAATCTATATATATATATATATATATATATATATATATATATATTATACACACACATATAACTATATTTAACTTTCATAAAAAGTGAAATTAGGTTATGTATTTAAATAGTTTCTTAATATTTAAATCTTTTAGTGTTATGAGAGATATGTATTGCAAGACTTTTCATCATAGTATAAATTTCATTGAAAGATCTTACTATACTAAAATCATTTTTTTTTATTTGTGCTGTGATATAGTTTTGATTAGATGCAAGAATACTTTAGTAGTACATGAACCAATAAGAAGTAAATAACTATTTTGGGACAATCCATTTTTTTCTCTTAATTTTTTAAATCTCAATTATTATATAGAAATATATTTTATAATTTCATTCAATATAGATAAATAAATAGTTTATCATGTATGTGCACTTAAATCTAACCAATACATGTTTGTAATTAGAATACTAAAATTTATTATTAATAAATATGTATTATATTTTAAATAAAAAAATTATGCCTCATAAGCATAATTATATGTTTGGATTTTATCAATCAAAACATATATCTAAATTAATATTTTCAATTGAAAAATAATGTGGATTTCTATCAATAAATATTTAGGTATTATTTTTACAAAATAATGATTAGATAATAAGGAACTATCTTAAATTTAAGATAGTTAACTTTCGAATTTTGTAAAATTATTTTCACTATATGAATTTTGAATTTTTAAGATGTTAATCGAATTTTGTAAAAAAAAATCATATAGTATCAATCTTAATATGTGTGTGCGCGGGCGAGAGAGAAAGAGAACAAATAATCAGTTTTAGCCATTCAATCGCAAAGATATACAGTGGATGTATATCCTTATCAGTTGAGTAAAGCACCTATTTTCGAATTCCATAAGGGATAAAATTTTATTTAATTTTATTTTTTGAAACGTAGTTAATTTTATTGTGAAAACAGTTAATTTCAGTTGTTTAGTGCAATATCTTTTAGTTTTAACAATAAAAATAATATCGTGTTAACTCACCCCTATATATTGAAAACTAGTTAAGAGCATTGGTAATGGCGGCGCAAGCCACCCGTACTTTCTGCCCCATGCCCATCGTTGCAGGGCTTCGAGCCGGCGGTTCGAGCCCTTGCAACGGCTCGTCACCCGTCCTCCGCCCCCACGCGACCGTGGAACGCACTAGCGCTTCGCGACTAATTGCAGCGTGCGTGCGTGACACGCGCGAGCCCCGCGACTGGCCGCAATTTCTATCGTTTAATTTTTTACTTTTTTAAAAATTTGAATTAATTTTTTTTAATCAGCCGGCAGCGGCTATATATATATATATATTTTTCCAAAAGGTCATGTGCCAAAGACACTTTAAATTTTTTTATTTTTACTTTTTTTCTTCTATAAATACCTACATCTTCACACTCCATTTCTCCACCCCAAATTCCATATACTTCATATTTTTCTTCTTCAATCTTTTTTCTTCATTATAATGTTTACTCTCAACCATAATGCGGTGATCCAACATTTGTTGTCGCAAGGGATCAATCCAGCTGCTTTTGGATACAATCCAAATTCTCACTGCGCATCTAATTCGGCGGGTTACAACTCCCATTGTCTCGACTCGTCATCCCCACATCTCGACGCTATCAACTAATCCGACGAGGCGCAGAAGTCGATGCAAGATGCCCGAATTCTATACTCCGCAGAAGAAACGATGCGTATAATTGAAGTATACGTATACGTGAGCGAAGATGCCATCATCGGCAACCAACAGAAGGGGTCATCTTTCTGGGCAAAGGTGGCAAAAAAATACAACGAGTTACGCCCTCAAGGTGTGCCCGAGCGCACTGCTCGTATGGTTTGGGGCCACTACGACAGAGTAAACACCTAACTCGCCAAATTCTGCGCAATCTACAACATTGTCGATAGGGATAAAAGGAACGACATCAGTGATTCGGACATGTTGAGGGATGCCATTTCCATATACTTGAACGAAAACAGTAAACCGTTCAAGTATGTCAAGACTTGGGAGAAGGCTTGCTTTTGCGAAAAATGGGAGAGCAGCGTGTCTGCCGGACCAAAGCATAAGAAGCACACGACGGATGGCCAATTCAGTACGAGCGGAGATACTGAAGCCGAGGTGCCGAGTAGGAGCCGCCCCATTGGCCAGAAGGCGGCAAAATGGAAGGGGAATGGCAATGCGACATCCTCAACAACCACTGCAGCGTCGAAGGAGATTGGCAAGATCTGATCCTCACTAGATAACACCACCCAAGCCGCCTTGCTGAAGTTGTTCTTTGAAGCCAACTCTTTCTACACGTCTAAAATGTCGGAAGAACAACTCGAGAACCACAACCACAGGTCCACAACCACCTTCTTCAAAATTTGAAGGAAAAATTTGGCTATATTTAGAATTTTTCTTTATGTAATTTTATTACTTTTAATAATGTAAGTTTAGGATTTTAATTTACGTAATTTTACTGTTTTCAATAATGTAATTTAAGTTTTTTAATAAAAAAGTTTAGAATTTTAATTATATTATTCAAATTAATTCGAATTAATTTATGAAATTGACAAATAGTATGAATTATCAAAGATTTTTTTTAAAAAAAAAAGATAAATAATATAAGGGAAAGTTAAAGCTCAACCATTGTTGCAGGGAGTAAAATTTTAAGTGAAAAATTGTTGCATGGTCTATTAATAGTGCAAGGGAAAATTGAAGGTCCGTCTACTGTTGAAAAAAGAAGTTGTGTGGTTTGTAAATAGTATAAGAGAAAGGCCAGCTGCTGGTGTGGATCCTCTTACACAGACATGTTGACAGTAATTAGGGTTTATTCTGTTTTACTAAAATTCTATCATATTTTTGGTTTCTTAATTAATTAACTAATTGAAAAAAAGGAAGCGAAGAATCGGTTAGAAAATTGGCAGAGCATCAAGCCCTCCTTTCTTCTTTCACTCAGCACCGCCTCTCCTCTCCGTCGCAGTTTCACCCGTTTCTTCTCTCCCACTTTAAATTCCCCCCATTTTTTCACCTTCCCTTTTCGTCTCTCTCTCTCTCTCGCTTACAACCAGAGGGGAGAAACACTTGCTTACTAATTTTATCTTGAATCAAATTTCAACATTATGAGGGAAATCGTTACTATCCAAGCTGGGAACTATGCAAATTTTGTGGGCTCTCACTTCTGGAATTTCCAGGTACTATTTTTTTTTCTTTCAAAAAAGGCTTCAAATACCTTCACATGTTCAAAAAAGTTCTGTTCTGCTTGTTTATGCTTGTACGAACTCAGAAGATATTCTACAATTTCATTGACAGAGTCTTGTTAGAATTATTAGTAATTAAGCCTTATATTATTGCAATTTCAATGGAAAAATGACACTTTGCTTCATTTGTGAAAGGATGAGTTGCTTGGACTGGCCGACAGCGCTGAGAGTGATCAGATATTCAAAAGCCACGGTCTTAACATGGATGTCCTTTACCGTCCTGGTGAAACTCATCAGGTTGATATTTTTTTCAATCAAATCCTTGATGTACAGTTTCATTTTCGTTGCTTTATCTGAAACTAGTGGGGTTTGCTAAGCCGTTGTTCCTGTTTGGGAAAATCTTAATCTTTTGTTGTGTCTTTCTTGTCCAGGGAATTCTCACTTACACCCCTCGGCTGATTTCCATGGGCCTTCAAGGTATTTATGTCATTCTAAATTATTACTCGAAGCTCATTGTCTTGTGGTCCGTTTGGCACTTCTGACTGTTGATGCTAAAGGATTTTATCCTGGAATGGATTCTGTGCTGCGGAAATAATATATTCGTTTTAAAAAGTTGAATAGGGATTTTAGCTATCATGCTGGTCAAATTTTGTTCTTAAATTACCCGAATTTGTAGAAAATGGATAATTTATCTTCTAGGATTGATAATGATGCATCCTTTTTGACTCAACAGGATCCCTAGGATCAATGAGTTCGCGTGGAACCCTGTACAAAGATATTCAAGAAACCCAAGTTGATAGTTTAACATGGTGAGACTTTGTCCTTTCAAGTTCCATCATAATTTAATTAAGATACAAGATTGGTTTCATGCTCTGGCTTCCAACTGTATGTAATAGTTTTAGAGTGTAATTGTAGATGTTAACTTTATATGTTATCTATTGTCTTGTTTTATATGCATATATATTAAATAGCTCGAGACAATGTGTTTAGGAAAGGTCCTGTAACAACTCAAACATCTCAACCCTTACAGAAGAACTTGTTCTTGCAAAGCTTGGACTGGGAAGAGAATACAAATGTGGATAGGTCGAGAGCTTATGACAATGCACAAAATGAGGCTCATGCTGAAGTTCAAGATAAGGACATTGTTGAGTGTCTAGAGAATGAAGTTCAGTATTGGACGGACTTCTCAAAAGTTCATTATCACCCACAAAGTCTATATGAATTATGTGGATTATGGACAGACATTAAAGATTTTAACAATTATGGGATTGGGAGAGAGGCATTTTCTGGCAGTCTGCATGCTGAACAAATCAATGAGAGGCTTCGTTTTTTTCTTGAAGAGTGTGACCATCCTCAGGTAGTTCTGCTGCATGATATCTCTAGTTACCTTTTCCTTTTTCTAGGAATATGTGTGGTATCTACAATTCCTTCCTTTTGATATATTCAAGATTTTTCTGAGTTTGCCAAAAGGTTGAAACAAATACACTTATCTCTTAGGTTCAACTAGGATGATTGTTAATAGAAGGATTACCAAATGTTTGCTACTTCAACCTTTTAAGGTCTTCATTGAGTGGTTTTAGATAATCAATGTAGTAGAGGCTCATTGTACGACCATTGTAATTTATTATAATGTCATGCCTGCTTTCTATGGCTATTGAAATTTCTGTTTCACATTATTTTTACAGGGAATTCAATTTATTGTTGATGACTCTGGAGGATTCTCTGGTGTAGCAGGGGAGGTTTTAGAAATTATAGCAGATGATTACCCAAACATCCCAGTTCTACTGTACTCTGTTCGCAGTCCTGACTCGGGTCTGGATCCCAGCAACCGCAAGCTGACAATAGCCCGTAGACTTCATAATGCAGTTTCATTCGCAAGGCAATCAGCTCTCTGTAAATTGATAGTACCCATTGGTTTGCCATCCCTGAGTACAAGTAAGCATGCAATCATCTTGAGAGGCTTGCCTTTATTGGTTGGTGATTTTCTTTATCGAATGTAGTATCTGCAGGTTGAAGATAAATGAGATAAGTATCAAGTAAACCATTAATATGGATCTTTTCTATTTTTTTATTTTTTTTGTGGGGATCTTTTCTACTCCCTCTATCCCATTAGAAATGCCCATTTTTTTTTTATTTTGGATTGTCCCAATTCTATTTCAGGATAAAATTTGTGGGCCCATATATCTTTTTTAACACTACACATGTGGTGGGACACCACCTAATCATCCAACTAACCTTCTCTGCTAAATAATTGTGTCCAAAAGAAATTAGATGTTTCAAATAGGATGGAGATAGGTATTATTTATTAAAACCTTAACTGGTCCATTTGGCTGTAACTTGTTTAATCTTTAATATCTATAGTTGCATTTTCTAACTGCATATGATTTTTTTTTCCATTTACAAAGGTAAAATGTCCAAGTACCTTTATTTGGAAGATCGAAAGCCTTACCACACCAGTGCCATTTATGCATCTGCACTACATTCTATAAGTGTCCCTCTCAGAATGGAGCCACAAGGGCCCAGTGCACAGTACAGCTCGACATCAGGTGCAGTGACTATAAATGACCTTATACAGATTTTAGCCGGACAGGCTCGGCAGAATATGGTTGCCGTCTTGGATGCTTCTATGCCAGCTCCTGCTTTGACAGGTACTATATTTTGGTGTCTACATTACCCATATGTTGACATTAATTTGCTGTTGTATATGAAATATCAAATCATGTAAACTAGGTACCGGGTTCCAGCAATCTCTGTTGGAGACATTGCAGCCGCTGACCCCAGAAACAGCTGAAGATGTTGAAGACATGCAAGCTTTGGAGTCTATGATCATTCATGGAGCCTTTGCGTCAGGTAACGTTGAGATCTTGGGCCCATTTTCCCTCATTTGTTAATTTTCTTTTAAATCATCGCCAATCATTTTATGTAGCTGTTGGTGGTGACATATCCCCTCTTAGTTTCACACCCAACTCTTAGATTTATTATGCCTTTGTACATTTTGAAGCCTAATTTTATTTGAAGGTGTACACCATGTACTAAAAAAATGCTCTTAATGTACAAAAGAATCCTATCATATCATCTCAAGTTTGCATTAATCTGCAAAGATCATCCAAAACTCATGCAAAGATTCAACTTTATCCATACAGTCATATTCACAAAATGAGACAGATATATCCTTTTGTGTGTGTATATTAGATGGAGATGTTCGATTCTTCTAAAGATTATTTGTTGTTAATGAAAAAATATTTACAATTCTGACTACACCTTTAGCATGTAAATTGGGACGGTATTGGTAAATTCAGAAGATAGTTGAATTTTCTTATCATTGACAGGTTAAACCTATAACAGTGTCAGTCTTCCAGATCTTCATGGCCGATCCGATCCTTGTAGTTCAGAAATGTAAATAATTATCTGATTTAACACTAAAGTATTGTTTCGTGTAAATTAATCTCAGGATCGAAAAGGGCTTCAGTTTGTGAAGTAACGGAAGCAGTGCAGGCTGCTTATATGAATGCAGTAAGAAGACCTAAGTTCTCTCATCTCTCAGTAGCAGAATGCCCTCTCCCCATACCATTGCCTTATCCTTCAATATTTGGGAAACTTGTTGGCGAACGCGGTGAGCTTTTCAATATGCCAATTTCGGATTCATCACCATCAAGAGGATCGCTTGAAGTCCACTCCGTCCCAATGGCAGCAAGACTACGATCCAGCATTGCCATTTTGCCATTTCTGGAGAATCGACTGCAAAATCTTCGCAAGTTGGGGATTGCACGAGGCGCACTGGGGACGGAGATACTCGGGAGTTGGGGTTTTGGAAGAGATGATGTAGAAGACATAGGAGAGACGCTGTCTGATATGGTAACAAAACTCAAGCCTATATCTGAAGCATCATCAGATTCTGATTGACATTCTGCCATTAACTAAACTTATTTGTACCTTGAATGTGAAACCAGAAATGTGGATTTAGTTTATTAAAAAAAATGTGTTTATTACATGGAATTGATATGATTTGCATATTTGTTAGAATTTGATAAATAAATGAATGAAATTGTCATGACATGTTGATAATAAAGTCAATACATGATTGGCAAGCACAAGTCTCAAAACGACACATCTCGCAGCCAAAACACACACATTGGTGGCAACCCCCACATTTGGAAGCTTTTGGGCAACCTCTATTCACTTTCCGAGATTCCCGCTCCTCACCAACACTGCAACTCAACCTACATACAATAAATAACACAAAGTGATTCACAATAAACACCATGAGCGTGACCATGTCCATGTCCATGCATACCACAAAAGCTTCTTAGGTACCTTGTATTGGGCATATCGGAACAAGTCCAGTCCGTTTTGACAAGAGCGTCGTGATAGATCTTGCAATGCTCTTTGGTCCGAAGACTAAATCTACGCTCTTTGCCGCATTGTGAGCACCGTATGAACTCGTCGCGATGCGTGACTTGGCGCAGAGGCCTCACGAAACTATGCTTGTGATGCTTCAACAAGCAAGTCCTCCACACACCTATTTTACTCCCATCCTTACCAAACACCCAAATCTGGCTCTTCCAGTTGGCGTGCGCGTTTATTTTCCCCGCGTGCTTTGCAAACTCCGCCGGGGATACTCTAACTGCACGTCTCACACGCTCGCTATTGTTAACTTATAATAATGTTGAAAAATACATAGTTTGGGCTTCTATGTGTCCCAGCTAGCATGCATGCATACCTCTGTCGCAGTCCGGTCGACAAGTGCAATCCACCTCCACTCTGCCATCAGTGAAAACCCTAAGTTTGCCTGGTGTGTCTCCATATCTTGGATTGGTGCAGCCACTATCAATCTCGACAAATTCTGGTGTCACTTGCAACACTCCAAGGAAATTGGCTAGCTCTTCTTCGGTGAACATGCTTGCTATATATGTTGAAGTTTTTTTTTTTTGCTGTAATTAATAAAATTAAACAATAAATATTATAATGATATATATATGTGATGCATTATGTCTAGTAAATCGCATGTAGTTGAAGAATAAATCGTCATCAACAAGTCTCTTTCTATATATATATATATTAATCACCTCTCGGAAATAATGTATTATGTATTACATTTATATAATATAACCAGAAACATAATGTAGCATCTAAATAAATTTTATTATAAAAAAGAAATAGTAATTAGTTATGATGGTACCAATAAATTTATCAGTGCTCACATATTAGAACGAATGAACACACACAGACAGACACACGCACACGCACATATATACAATTAGGCAATTAAAACTTTGATGTAGCTTGAAAATGTGAGTGATTTGAAAAACAGGGTGAAATATGTGCGTATATATATCTATATTAAGAAATAAAATATAGCGTGCCTATTTTTGGACAGTAATATTTGCAGCATAATTCTTATAATTATTTTTCAGCATTACGAATTTACAGAAGCATTTTATTTTAAAATATAATACAGATGTTGCAATCTCTTTGAACAACAAACTTAATTAAAAGCTTTGGAACCACTTTGCATTTGTAGAAATTCATTTTAGAAACAAAGACAAAATTAACTTCACACGCAGATAAAATATTTGTAAAAGCATAATCAATCCCAAAGCCTAAGAAGAAATTAATTTTGATTACATACATTCATTCGTATTCTTATGGTCAATTAATTGCTTTTTATTAGTTGATTCCCTCTCCCCTCACCGTCACTCTATTTAGTTTACTAAATTGAGTTTCAAGATACCAAAAATGAAGACGATAAATAATTTTCAATTAAAGAAATAATTAACGAGCCTTCTGATTCAGTTACCGATTTGTGTTATAAATCAACACCAAAATATAAATTAAATAATTTAAATCCATCGGTTGCACCACTACTTAACACAGAAAATGTAAAAATTAAGTCAAAATGATACATACATATGTAATACATATTTTTGTGTGTGTGTGTGTGTGTAACTTAACTAGCAAATTGATAATATAATCGTCATACCGTTGTAGTGAAGATTAAGAATAAGAGGTCACAAATGTACTCTACTCAAACTTGGATAGCAAAAGAAGTAGGGGACATGTATCACAAACAATGAGATGTATCATAGACTTGTAGTTAGTTAGGTCAAATTGAAAAAAAAAAAAAAAAAAAGGAAATAAAGTTTCTTCCATCCAAGTGCTATATAACTAAAGAAATATAGGGTAAAGAAAAATAAAGTGGGAAAGAAAAACTAACCTTAAATTTGTAAATGAATAGATTTTATGTTTGTAGAGTTTCTTGGCACAGCCACCCTGTTTATATAGTCGTAACGCGCATACTGTAATTAAAACTCATTCAAATTGACTTTTTTCTTTTTCAAACTCACTACAAATAATTGAACGTTAAAGGGACTTGAGATTCAGTGGTTCATTAAAAAGACTAATATTTTGACAAAAGTAATAAATTATTTTTTCCATATTGCATTTCAACGGTACGATGTAATAAATGAACAACGTCTACAGATATTAATTTAAAAGAAAACAAAAGGTCATAAGTGCTAAAAAATCACAACCTTTACACATTTGTAATTTTTACATGACTTTTAAAAAATGTCTTTTATAATACTTGTTAATTTATAGCAATTAAAAGTCTTAAGTTTTAGATATTGTTCCATGGTAGGACAATGTTGTTTTAGTTTTACACGTCAAAAAGGCTCAGTCAAAAATTTTACAGAAGTAATTGCAAAAACTCAAAATGTGGTTGTCGTTAGGAGAAATGATATATGTGCTACAAATCATAGTTGTGTAAATTGTTGTTGATTATGGGAAAAAAAAAAAAAAAAAAGGATTGGAAAAATTATGTTTTGTAAAAAAATATTTTTACAATTTATAAATTTAAAATTATATTATAGCAAATACTTCTCAAAAGTTTATAAGGCCTTCCTTCAATTATTTATAGACCTACACCATTTTTTACCTCATTTCTTCTTCAATAATAATACTCATAGTTAAATTCATTTACCATCTCTTTCCTTCAACTATTAAAAATAAAAAATTACACAAACACAAGACATAAAACACACACACAGTGGTGCGGGTTGTCCCGCTGCCTTTCTCTTGACTAAGAGCCGCCTATCCCTTGCATGCAATGCAACTCGTGGCAGTCTCATCCCATCAGAACGGACTACAAAGCCCGCGCTGCAAATGGCCTAAGCTCCTAAATAGCTAAAACTATTTAAAGAGCTCATAAGCTCAATCAAACACCCTTTTATCAAGGGAAAAAACCTAATATAAACAGCTCGGACCTTGTCGACAAATTCCAAAACTTGACCGAACCCGACGATTCCGAGTCTAAGAATAAGGCTGGGCTGGTGATAGTCACGAAAACAGTCACTTCTCTCAGCTCTATCTTATCAATTGTAAAACAACACCGCTCACTAATTATGCAACATAGTATGTTTTAATTTTGAATCTCATATCAAGAGATCACTGTATTCAACAGTGAATTGAAAGAATAAAATTTGCGTGGGCGGAAAAATAATTTGCAACCGACAAATTTGATCATACACTAAAAGTGAACCCAATGTGTAATCATGAAAACAACTTCCCTGCCAAACAGGGTAGGTATAATATATCTTTTGGGAGAGCCAAAATTACCCAGCCATCATGTAGATCAGGCAATTTCTAGTAATATCAACTAATAAAAGAAAATTGCGGGAAAAAAATTCAATTCCCGCTTAATAACAATAAGTTGCGTTCGAAGATGCAGTTGATTATCTGCCATTTACTCCGTTTTGATATTGGCAGAGCCATCCAACCTTCAGTTGAAGCTGAACCCACCAGCAGGGACAGAGACCTCAGCCCCTCCGAATTGGAACCCTGGCTGGGATGGGTCTCCCGGTGGGGCGGCTTCATCATCATCCTCCAACCAATATGTCTCAAGCATCTTCACAGCCTTCTCATATATCTCATTGTTGTCATGACTCTGCAAGTTCTCAATTTTTTCAAGACCTTCAGCATCATCAATCATTTGGGCAAAAAGGTTGGCATCTCCTGCCCCTGTCCGACCCAAATTCTTCTCAGATTCCCCTACTTTCAGAATGTTTTCGAGACCTTCCAAACATACTGTGACGATCCTTGGGTCAGGGCATACAAGCAAATCACATAGAGGCTTAATACAATTTTGACTTACAAGGTACCTGTTCAAGAACGAAGGCATTCAATTCCAGTAACAATGACAAAATGATATAATAAAAAGGAACATAATACACATAATAACTCACTTTATTTGTTCATGGGTACCACCAGACGTGGCATTTGACAAGGCCCACGCAGCCTCTTTTTTCACATCAAATTCAGCATTTAGCAGCAATTGGACTAGTGGACCAATAATATTGGCCTCAATGACAGCCTGCAATAGGTGGAGGTGTTACTTAATAAACAGTAAGTAACCTATCAAAACATGTTTTACGGCACCACAAGCCAGCTCGGCTGATACGCTTCACACATACAAAACACCCATATCCCAAGCAAAGCAAAGCAAACTGTACCTGAATTTGCTCTTTGTTTCCAGCTGTTATGTTTGAAATAGTCCAGCAAGCTTCCTTTTTAATGCTTTTCTTATAACTACCAGTCAAGAGGTTAAGAAGAGAGGGCAGTGCACCATTGCGGATGATAAACTGCAAAAGGCACTCAACCTTCAGATATGAAATCATATTGTAAAATAACAAATCTAAACTATGTCCAGATCAAATGGCAGACTTTTGGCATATGCACATCATCTAAGTGTTTAATTAAAATGTTAGCCACTCTATGTCTTGTGGTGAAGTCAATAAAAGGATGAGCAAGAGCTAGCATCTATCATTCTAGTTCACTTCCTCATTAGGTCTGTAACTCTTCTGTTGATAAAGTTCCCATGTCACAAGTAACTCAAAATGTTATAATTCAATAAGTATAAAGAAAAGATGAAACATCCACAACGTGATTGACAGAACATCCTAAGTCATACCTGAGTTTGCATATCATCACCTGTGACAATATTTCCAACTGTGCGAAGCGCAGGGATAAGAACAGAGGGTGATGGATGGCTGAAATGCCAAATAAATCATTAATCAGACCAATAAGAACAAAAGAACAGGCTTCATATAAAGGAACTTGCTTGAGTGTATCTTTGATACGAAGTCTAGTCTAGATACTCACAGCAACAATTCAACCAAACGGGGGCATACTCCAGAGTCTATCACAGCTTGAATTTTGTCATTACTACCATCCGAGAGATAAGAGAGAGCCCAGCACGCATCAGTCAAAACTTCCTCATCAGTTGAGCCTATAAGTTGTCTGAGAATTGGAAGAGCAGGGCTTGTCTGCATATCACAACCATAATGTCATAAAATGTTCTGCTTATAATACAAAGCAATGGCATGCAATCCTCAAAGGTATATGTATATTTATTGAATAAGAAGAATCAGTCATCTGGGAAATGAACAAGGGGAACCATACATCTACTGGAACAAAACATACAAAGCTTTGACAAACAACGCTACAGCAGTTCAATTATTACACAATGACACTTTTGTTTTGTGGTTCAATGGAAGTTTATGATCCTCCTTCCATCATTAATTCAAAATATACTCAGCACACCACCAGATACAAAACCAAGTCCAAGGAGACAGACCTGTTCGAACACTGGCTGTGGCTTGCCTCGGCAAAAATTTGATAAAGTCCAGGTAGCATTTCTGAGCATGGACAGCTTGGCATGTTCATTCAACTGAGCTAGCAAAGGGCCCAAAGCTCCATAACCAAGGACGAGGTCTCGACATGTGGAGGAATCACCTGCCACATTTCCCAAAGCCCAAACTGCCTAAATTGCAAAATAAAATAAAATGTGATTATTATAAATAAAAATCAATGGCAAAGTAACATAGATGAGCAAGAAACTCTAACAATATAATATGGGGCATTAATAAGCAATTGAAAGGCCAAACTATTCATTTAATACATACACACCTGTTCCCGAACATCATCACTTGGAGAACCGAGAAGCTTGACAAATATTGGGACCGCTCCGTGATCAATTACCACCTTAGTGTGTTCAGATGTCCCAGAAGCAATATTTGTCAGAGCCCAAGCTGCTTCAAACTGTAGCAGTTAAGGTCAGAGTGAAAGTTTAGATCAGAAGAAAACTAAAGGACTTGAAGGGACCCAAACCAAAACAGTTATATAAGCGATATTGTTATACCTGAAGTTGCGGAAAGTCCTCCCTTGTCAAAAATTGAACAAAGCGAGGAACAACACCAGCTTGAATAACCTCCTGGATAGGAGGACAGCGTTCTGCCAAATTCAATCGTAGTGGACAAGAGGAATTCAACACCAAGAATAAATAAATAATTTTGCCAAAAATCAGATACTTCAAAACAAAATAGTCACCTATAGAGAGCAATTTACGAAACTGGGTCGTCGCCTCAAGTTGTTGGCCAGCATCTTCAGTCCAAACGCTTTGAACCATTGCTGGTAGATTTTCTAACTGCACCTATATTTGTAAGAATCAATAAATTAGGTCGTCACAACGGAAACCTTCTGAAATTAGGAACTAGAAACAATCTTTTCTGCACATTACTTCTATTGAAATTTATACTCAAGCAGGGATGAAAATCAACAAGATCGTAGAGGCATCACAACAACCAAATTCAATCCAAGAGACGCGAGAAAAACGTTGGAACATTACAGATACAGGAAATATAAATAAGCATATGATAAAATCAACACTACAAATCACAAAAACGTGCAATAAATTGAACGCCATATTATAACCATACATCCACAAAAAAAATTACCTCTACAAAATTTAATATTCAAACAAAAAAACAATAAACAAAAAAAACACCGTTTCGGACTCATATATTCATACATACATACATACATACATACGTACATACATAAAATCGTGCATATACCTTTTTCTCGTGGCCGGTGGTGGCTTCGACGGGGACGGAGAACTGCTGGATGCCCTCGCGGCGCTTCTTCTGGAGGTTCTCCTCGCGGCGGCTCTTGCGAATCTCGACCATATTGTCCTCCCTGCGGCGGCGGCCCTCGTCGGCGTCAACGGCCACCTTGTACCTGTTGCGGCGGAGCTCCGCGCGAGCGTTGGGCCTCAGCGACATTGTTCGATTCAACGTATATCGCCGAGACAAAGAAAATTGAAATGAAGTGAAATTTGGGGATTGAAATTTGAGTGGCGGAGTGGGGAAGCGAGGGATTTATACATACAGGGGTTTAGTGAGTGGGAAAGGCAGTTTTTATTAATTTGGGCACTGATCAACCATTATTTACGGGAATAACCTTCCCTTTTTGAATTTGAATTTGAATACCCGTTATCTTTTAATTATACGAAGGATTCGCAGTTGGGTCGCAGCCCAATTTGTTCGTGGGCCAGTCCAACCCATGCCCAAATTAGTTGACCTCGGGCATTGACAATTATGGAACATTTTATTTAGAATTAATGTTCTGATTATAAATGGACATGGATCTGCCTATGGTGGAAAAGATAATGCAAAATAAAATACGTTTTAAAAAGTCTTCAAGTTTGAACTGCTTTACCCCAATTTGGTATTCGATAAATGGGTAGTTTTCGGAAAAATCGCGAATTTAGTGTTAAATCTGGTATTTCTTCTAATTTTGAAAAGTGGTCGCAAAAATTATCAACTTTACGAAACGTGTCAATTTCCCACAACAGGTCATTTCGGCCATGGTTCAAATCTATGTGACAAATTTTATCCTATGTGGCTTATTTTAAACTTACATGGCAGTCGAGTGACATTAGAGGCGTGAGATGGACTTGACATGGCATACAATTAAAAGAAGAAGTGGCAAAACGATTTCATTTCATATATTAAATAATTTAAAAAAATCAAAATAATTTTGAATTCTTTCTCACTCACACACAGTTCCTTCTTCATCTCTTCTTCCGATGCGAACAAGGACACCACGGCGGCGGGGGCGACAACGAAGACGACAGACGAAGGGGCTCAAGCACTCCTATTTCGAAGAGACTTTAGATAAGACGTTGGCGGTGGTGGAGGATGAAGGGGTGCGAACCAAAACACATCTTTTCTCTGTACGAAGGGGCACTCATACTTCGAAGAGGCTCCGCTTTTCTTCCCATCTCTCTTCCCCCTCTCTACAGCGTCGAAGAGCCCTCGTCGTAGCAAGCCATGAACAAGACTACCATAGGTATACTGCTATAGGAGATGCTTTTCGCAGCCAGCTTCATCGATTAGGGAAACGGCTCCTCCGCCTAGATCCACAGTCACTCCTTGTCACTAACACCGCTAATCCGGCGGCGGGAATCGCGAGTTGCAGTAGTAGTAGAAGCAGCGCTTGGGGTTTCAAAACCCTGGCTTGCAATGAAAAGAGAGTTGGTGAATTCTTGCGATACACGGCGTGATTCCGGACGTCCTCAGTGCAGTTCGATAAGGTGGTCATCATCTGCATTGATTCCCCGGCCAATTGTGGCCGGATTTGGTGGTTAAGATATCAGACACCATACCGAGATACATGACAAATCGAGTTTTTGATAAAAGATAGACATTTGTGTAAATCACTGTTTGATTGATAATGTTTCTTGTTGTGATTCAAGTATACAGAACGGGCTATATATAGCCATACAAGCTAAACAAGAGAACAAAAGCTATTAAGACTAGTCCTAACAAAACTGACAAACATCGACACTAGCAAACAAAGTAAGATAACTGAAAGTAGCAAAAGCTGGGATGCTCCAGCTCACAGCTCGTGAGTTGTCGTCTGTCAACCACAGATTATGGTTTTGTTCCAGCTAGGACAGTTGTGAGAGATTCGGTCTTTATGAGATGATGTGGAGCATCTCTCGACGGATGCTTCGAAAGCTAGAGTGATTTGATCACACGAGCTCAAGGTTCCAACTATGTTGCACTCTTGAGCTCGGCACACTTGAGCTCGGCATTCTTGAGCTCGGTACTCTTGAGCTCGGCACTCTTGAGCTCGGCACTCTTGAGACAACAATTTATCCCCGAGAACGAGCAACAACTTTTGCGACTTCCCGCGTGGAAATCGTGGTTTTCCAACATCCACTTGATCCTCCTTGATGGCAGATACTGCCAGTAGCGACGGCGACCTCGTGGCAATCCCGGAAAGAGGCGGTGTTGTATGAAGGGGTGATGAAGGAAGATGGCAGATTCAAGTGAGGATGATGAAGCATTTCTTTTTCCTTTTTTCTTTTTCTTTTTCTTTTTTGTATTAATATTCAAAACAATATGGTTTAGAGCATTTCAAAACGATGTCATTTTATTAACCGTCTGATGTGTCCACATAGATTAACCAGCGTGCCACGTATATTAAAATCTCATCAGAAATAGAAGGATCGGGTCGGGTTGGGAAATTGGCATGTTTCATAAAGTTTATGATTTTTCGACCACTTTTAAAGGTTATGAGAAATATCATAGTTAGCCCTAAGTTCATAGTTTTTCCGACCAATAACCCTTCAATAAATAAAGAGTTTTAAAATTTCACCACATGGGTCCAAATAGTCATTCACAATTTTCATTGGTTAATTGCCGAAATTTTCCCATATTTTTAATTTTCATTTGACTTTTAAAACATCGGAGTATTTTATTTTCTAATTACCATGTTTCCAAAAAAATATAGTTTTGATATATACCGTAAAACGACTTTGTTTCACGGACAAACCAATGTAGTTTTATTAGTGAAAAATTTAAAGATGATTTATTTACAAAAACAATATGATGTTATAATTACAATATTGGGCTCATTTGGTATGTAGTATGAGATATAGCTTTATATGTTTGACTCTCATGCCTTTTTTATATTAAAATCATGTTAGGTAAGATGTATTAAAATATAATAATACTAAATATTTTGATAAACGCTATGTTAAATTTGGCAATGAATTTTTTTTTTCAATTGCATGGTGTGAGGCTTAAACACGTTGTGTTATTTTCTATATTATTTTTTCTGAATAACTTAAATATAATTAGTTCGATAAATTAAATAAAGGGCAATAGAAGAATCCCGAACTTCATATCCATGACGTGAACTTCCCCTAGACATAAGTAACATAAATCTTAAGGGACTCAACCATGAAGTTCCTTATTATATATTGTTTATAATTTAAAATAAAATTATGGGTTTTGACACCCAAAGTATGAGTTATAATTACGATTTTGCTGTTTAATAAAACAGCTTTCGTTAATAATACAAAATTTGAGGTCCATAAAAGTTTTAACAATTTTTTTACAGCGACATAGTGTGACAAGTAAAATACATACGATTTTCTATGTCGGGAACACTTTAGGGTACTTATAAAATAAATGTGATAATAGCACGTAAATTGTCAAAAATAATGATGTTTTACTTTGTCATGTACAACTTATTAAATTTCATTTTTTACCGAACGCATCAAATTTCATACGAAAAAATTATTTTTTGACATAATATTTTTATTACATAATACTTTTTTTTTATAATTATATTTTATATTTTGATTTATGTACTATTATATTATTTTGGATAGAGATAAATTAATTAAACATAACAATTAATTCCTAAAATTATAAAATTCAAACGTATTCAATATTCTCATCCAAAAAAGTATATATTTATCTCTATAATTGTGATTTTAATGAATTTATTTAAAATTTTCTGTAATATATTTTAAATCTTATTTTTTTATGCTTAGGCAAATATATAGATTCATCTCATTAGAAACGTAAATTGTCATAAATAATGATGTTTTACTTTGTCGTGTAGAACTTATAATTTTTTTTACCGAACTTATCAAATCTCATAAGAAAAATAATTTTTTGACATAATTCCTATGTCATTATATTTTTATTTTTTCCTCATAATACATTTTATATTTTATTCATGTACTCTTAGGGGGTGTTTGCTATATGGGTTAGCCCATGTTATGATAACTTATCATGCTTTATTTATTGGTTTAGTAAGCATGTTTCTTTCAGAGTCCGACCCGTGTTACACCAAAGGCCCGCCCATGTGGCATGTTAATCTCCCCAAATCCTATGTTAGTGTATCGGGAAGGGGACGTCCAATACAAAATCTGTCTTTCACCGATAACAATTCTTTTTCATCCTTGTCCTTGTCTTCTTCATCATTCTTCCACACGTGACTCTCTCTCACTCTCTACCTCTCACTCTGTACGATGCGACCCCCTCGGCTCTCTCTCTCACGAGGCGGTTGGCTCGCGGAGGTGATGATTTACGCTGTGTAAATCTGAGCCGCTTGAACATTGTTGGTCGATTTGGGTTTCAATCTCGCTCGACTCACGGTAGTTGTGTTTTTGGCGGCGATAGCGGGGGGTTTCGCGGCCGCCGTTTTCGCACCATGGCCACCGTCGATTTTGCTTCAATTCGGGATTGATATGCTCAATTTATGTGTTGTTGGTCGATTGGGGGTCGTCGGAAATGGGGTCACCAAACCTGAGGCCGTTTGGTGTGTTTGGCGGCGAGTCAGGTTTGACCGGCGGTATTGGTGTGTTTGGCAGCGATAGCAGTGGGTTTCGCGGCCACCGTCGTAGCACCATATCCACCATCGATTTTGGGGGTCGTGGTGGTGTTCGTGATTCTGCTCCATTCTTTTGGTACAATTCTCTAATGTTCGATTTGGTTGGTTATGTTGAGGTGGTGATGATTGTATATGTCTGAGCCTTTTTTTCCTTCTTAATTTGCTTCATTTTGGGGTCGATATGCTCCATTTCTATGTTGTTCGTTGATTGGGGGTCGCCGGAAATTGGGTTGCTGAAAATGGGGTCACCGGACCTGGGATTCGCCGGCAATGGACAAGAAAAAAATGATATGTACGCCAGCAATGGGGTCACTGGACTTGGGATTTCCCCTTAGAGACTTTAATTAATTATTTTGTTACTGATTAATTAATTAAATAAGTTTAAATTAAAATCAATTAATTTTAAACTTCTCAAATTTTACAAGGAAATTTTAAAATAAAATAATACTGATCATTACATAAATAGTAATCAATAAGATTATTAATTACATATTAATTCATTATAATAATAGATTAATTAATTGTAATTAATTAGTTAGAGATTAATTATTCATCATAATTGATTAATTGATGACAGATTATTAAAATTAAATAATATTTATAATTGAAAAAGGTAAACAAGTCATTACATACCTTATTTATAATATAATCATGCTTACTAAACACTCCATTTATTTTTATCATACTTTCTATTTTTTACTTACCAAACAATATAACAAAATCCTTATCTTTATCTCTATCATAAAATTTATCCTAAATACTAACACAGTTTTAATATCATACACAATCCTAACATAACTACCAAATGCCCCCCTTATGTTATTTTGGATAAATATAAATTAATTAAAAATAACAATCAATTCCTAAAATTATAGAATTCAAATTTAACTCAATATTCTCATCCAAAAAAGTACATATTTACCTCTATAATTGTGATATTTATGAATTTATTTAAAACTTTTTATAATACATTTTAAATCTTTTTTTCTTATGTTTATGCAAATATATAGATTCATGTTTCATCTCATTGTAAGACATTGTTTATTTTAATAAAATTTAAAGAAAATGATGTCATTGTAATTACTTTTGTATATTATTTGCATTCCTTTTGTTCGTTTTCTTTTAAAAAAAATCCCTTCGCTTTTATCATATTATTTGCGTTTTGATGATGATATCATCTACACTCGATTTTGTGATAATTTTATCATTAAATTAAAACGTCACTTTATTTTTTCAATAATTTTAGCAACCCTAGTTTTTGATCAAATTTCTCCATCACTAAAATGATAGAAAACTACATAATATTATTATTAAGAAATTAAAAAAATTATGAAAATCAAAATATTTTAAATCTCGAGTAAAATTCAAATACACCATATATTTAAAATCACCAACCCCAATAAAAGTATGTTTTTAGAATAACGTAAATCTTAAATAATATAATACTTAAATGATTTTCATAATATAATACAATAATTATCCATCGAAGAGTAGGAATGTAATTGCCCTGTAATTATTTCATTTCATATGGATAAGAGAAAATCTGAAACAACCTAAGTTTGCTTTAAAATCTCGTAGGATGTGAGTAGAGATTCTTGAGTATAACACATCAATTCTGTTGATTAACTGATTTGGACATTGACACCCGAACTCGATGAAAAATTTATTTTTGGGTCACTTTAGGCATTCACCAATCAAATTTCTAAATTTTCAATTATAATTCTATTTTTTCAATTATCACGTTAAAATTTCAAACAGCCACAGTACCAATAACTCAGCCACAAAATTCAGGCCACAATTTCAGTCACAACTCAATTTTTGTAATTCATTATTTTTTATTATTCTCCAATTTGATATATTTATTTAAATTACTATATTTTTAAATGAAAATAAATGATTAAAAATTCAAAATTTCTTAATTAAATTTTTTAAAATTAAAACACCAAAAATTAAATAATTAAAATACCAAAATTACATAATTATAAAATAAAAAATTACTTAATTATAAAATAAAAAATTAAAATTACTTGATTTAAAATCCTACAATCCTAGTTTGCGTGCAAGTAGTTGGATTACGGCTTCATGTTGTTGCCTTTTAGCTTCGGTCATTGTTGACGTGTCTTTGACAAGCACTTTTATGTATTGCTTGATCAACAATATGTCACCGATCTTATCCATTATTTCAGACAATGCGTCATTGCCTGAGGGTGCACTGCTTGACGTCGCCAGAGTCTTCCTCTTTGCCTTTCTTTTTGTCGCTTTGTGACTCATGGCACGACTCTCTGGTGCCGACTCAAAATGCAAACTCTTTTCCATTACGACATTCAAATGAATGGCACCGGCGTTCCCGCTAGAGAGCTTCGTTCTTTTCGGGTTAGATGAAGACTTTGAACTGCCGGAAAATTTCAGGTGGTTTCGAACAATTGCCCACACCTTTTCGTACTTAAATTGCTTTCTTTCATCGTTATAAAAAACATAATTTGTCTAGTGTCGAATAGCATCCCAACTATGGCTTCTCGACCATACATTCTCCAAATTGTTGATGTAGTTGGCGAATTTGGAGACATACTTCTGCACCTAGCCCAATGTTTGCGAAGATGGTTGCAATCTCGCTCGTGTGCCTATTCCGGTTTCAACTAGTTGTATTTTTCTGTGATTATTCCCCGAAAATCTCAGGTTTTTTGCCCGTTGCCGATGAACGGCTCTTTGGAGACGTCGAGGAAGATGAGCCCTAATATCTTCGTCTCCTCCAATGAATGCTTCTTGCCGCCTTCAGCCATAGTGGAAGAACTCTTCTTCCCTTTTCCTTTCGCCGAAAGGAATGGTTGCATTTCGTCGATATCGTAGTCATCAACTTGGATCCCCGAGAAATTGAAAGGACTTTCGTTTGACCCGGTGAGCGGAAAATGTGAGATTGCTTAGATCTATTGGAACTATAGAAATTAAGATGGATTGAGAATGTAAATTGGAATGAGAATTGAGATGTGGGATAAGAATGAAAGAATGAGGTTAGAGTATTTATAGATGAAAAATAATATAAACAAATCTACACTAGCCATTCAATCCCCCCACCCCCCACTTAATGGTCAATTTGATCAGTCAAAAGAAGAAAATAAATTAAAATTTAATATACGATTTGATTTTATCAGATTACAAAAAAAAAAAAAAAACGCGGCGGTCAACGCCCCTCACAATGCAGCCGCCTTCTTCGCCGCGCCGCGCCGGTCGCCTGACCGTCCACCCCAAACGAACATAAAGAGTAGTCTCTAAGTCCCATAACATAGTATACATTAGAATGTGGCACATGTTTTAACAAATATTAGGTAGATTATAATGTGAGTGGAAAATATGTTCCACTTTATTAGATAGAGTGTGTTGTGAGTAGAGAAATGATGTGACATATATGATAAGTTATAAATAAATGGAAATAGTGTTGATAAAAAATAAAAAAAAATTTGTTAAAAATGACAGAAATAAATATACACTAATTTGAGGGACATTTTAAAATGAAAAAAATGTGTACTCTTTCATAAAATGCATCCATATAGTATGTGAATGCAACATGTCATTGCCCAACTTTGTTTTGTTTTATATACATTGCGTCTGTTTTGATGAAGTTGTAATATTTGAAATATTGTGTTATCAATCTTAGATTAAATGGCATAATCGAAGTATTAATTTTTTTTAAAGAGATTTGATTTGAGTCTCATCGATATTAAGTAGTTCATGTCTTTTATTGAAAAAGTGTAGTTCATGTCTTTTATTGCAAAAGTGTTAGTTATCATATACATGGAATGATAAAAAAAATGAAAATATATATATTACTTGAATTGCTATAGCACAGAAATACAACAATTGGGTACCTTTTTTTATATAGTTTTATATGATGGTAAAAGATATTGTATTTTTAATTGCAAAATTATACTGTGCACTATTAGTCTGAGGATATACTGGTCATAACAATATTTCTGAAACCATAATAATCTAGTCTAGATTATATTTTAATCTAAACACGATCAAATGCCAGATATCATGCAAGTTTTTCTCTGCTCTTGGATCACGAGTTAGAGGTGGCGGTACAAAATTATTAGTGGGAGCGCAATGTCAAGTCATTTTTACCTTCAATCATCACATAATATAATTCTTCTTTTACAGAAAAAAGAAAAAGAAAATAAGGAAATAAGTAAAGTATCTAAAGCTAAATGTATTTTGAGGAGAAAAGTAAGTTTATATTAATCGCAAGGGTACCGACCAAATAGCTTTAGTTGAAACCTTGAAAGTTGAGCAGCATTCACCAAACTAAGAAACAAGGAATAAGCAGTCTACCCTCGAATAAATCCTAAATCCCCCCCATCCGCTGAAGCCGCCTAGTCTTATACACGGACGCTGCGCTTGGCACCCCGTGTATTGCTCCCGGCGTCGCACCCCATCTTCCTCACAGTCACAGTCGGATCGCTGCTCTCGTTTATCATATCCGCCAGATCATCACCGAACAAGTCCACGAATGTTTTCTGCAAATCCTCTAAGCTCTCTTCCTTCTTCATATCACAATACAACTCCTCATTAAAAAATGTGGTTTTTGAATGTTTGAATACTCTCTTAATGAAATGTTGAATTCCCATACCTCAGCCCCGACGTTCTGCTCCATCATGTTCATCAGATCATGGAGGAAATCACCCATCCCCTGTTCCAACAAATTTTTAGTGGCACCACATAATTCCTAAATTGCAATCACCACATTTGTATGAAATTTTTTGATATCTCCAAGATTCTGGCATTCTTTTACCAATATTTTGCTACTCACAAATCCAAATCCAAATCCAAATCCAAATCCAAATCCAAATCCAAATCCAAATCCATCTAACTAATTCAAAATAGAGACAAGTACATCTTTACCCTAATGATATCTTTGAATTATAAAAAATCAAATAAACGGAATAAAGAAAATACCATGAGGTATGCCTATATGATCATGTTACATGATACATCATCATTCATATTCCCAAAACTTCATAGTCCAAACCAGACAAAAGAGAAAATCATACGATATTCAGTGATCAAATTAAAATCAACCATTCATTTTGTCACGATACATCCATCATAGACTCTGAAATAATATTAAAAATTGAAAAGTTGAAGGGTGTGGAAATAGCAATAGCGGACTGGCAGTATCAAATAAAGAGGAAGAAAAATATCCAAGATATTTTAGCGGAAAATGCGGACGCACCTCGTCTTCCTCAAGCAGATCGAGGAATCCCGCATCGTACATTGACCTCTTCCCCTTATCAGACAATACTGCGCTCCCAAATTCAATCATTTATTTTACCACAAACACAAAATTCTCATCAATGCCCACGAATTTGGAAATACTATGTGCGCCATCGCGTGTGTAAATATAGTGCGATTCTAACGTTTACCAGCATAGGCTTCTTGTATTTTCTGGAAGCGGCGCTTTGCTTCTCCCACGGCGGATGGATTCTTCGCCCACCGGTCCGGATGCCATTCCTAGATAGAGAAATATAGGATCTTTATAATTGAATTATAAGAATTTCAAACTTGAAATTGAGAAAATTGGTACAAGGAATTACGAGCGCCAGCTTGCGGTAGGCGGAGCGGATATCGGAGAAGGATGCGTCCTTGCGAATGCCGAGAACGGTGTAGTAGCAATAAGACCCGGCTGCGGATCCTCCTTCCCGATCCATACCCCAACCTGATTAGCTTCAATTTTCTGAGTAATTTGATCTTCCACAGAAGATTAATGGCAGAGTATTTAGAGATGGCGGCGAATTCTGCTTCGACTGACCATCTACCGGAATATGGGAAAACGACGAAGTGAAGCCTATTTCGTTATAAGGAGGGGGAAGAGGATGCAATATACAACAGGGGATGAAAAATATCTTCTGGGGAGATAGAGGGATAGGGGGAACGGGGTGAGCAGTCAAGGAAGAGCGAAGGTTCGAGAATGGAAGATATTTTCAGGAAGGGGATGGAATTGGGTCCGGGATTTGATGAAATTTACTGAGTTTGCCATTTAATTATTATTATTATTATTACTAGGAATTTTACCAAAAATATAATCAACTTTCAGTAATATTAATAAAATATTTTTAATTATTAATATTATACAAAAAATATTCATTATTTAATTATATATTTTTAGCATAGCAATAATAATAATAATAATAATATTATTATTATTAAAAATATATATTTTGCTTCGTAATTATATCTATACTATATAATTAGTTTAAGAATATTATTATTTGTAATGGCAACCAATCTCACCCAATAGAATATTCTTTAAAGTATGTCATCAGCACCTAATTATCAATACATTTTTTTAAAAGTTTGTTTAATATTATCGAAAGTTCATAATATTTATAATACAAGCCAAATAATTTATGATTTAGTCCAAGAATTGCCCTTATTGTTATTATCATTAATTATGTTGTGTGTTCATAATTTTCACTATTCTTCATAAAAGTAGCACCAATTTATAATTTTTCTTCAAAAATTATCAATTTGCAAAAGATTTGATTTATATCCCTTTTTATATAATTTGATGATGAGAGATTCTTAAGTGTATCACAATTTAATCGATATGGATTTTCTAAGATATCATGTTATGTTACCGTAATTAACTTAAATTTCGGCAAGTTGATTCAGTGTTTCGTTACCGAATTGTTTGACATAAATCACATTTTGTTGCAAAAAATTTAGATTTTTTAAGAGAGACCAAAAAACAAGATCCCCCTTGTGATTATCCTGACTTAGTATCATTCATTATCAAAATTTCATTTTTTCAATTATATCTCAACTTTTCATATCTATCGAATTTTATTATAAATTTTTGGGTAATACTAAATGGATTAATTGGTTGTAAATTCATCAACTATTAGTGAATTTTGATTTTTCTGTAATATTTAAAATTGATGTCTAAATACATAAACTTTAATGTATTATGAAATTTCACATGAATTTAGATTTCGACAAATCGAAACTGATTTGACACCGAAAATTAAAGACATGACTTTGAAATATATGACATGGTTGGTCCAATAATCAAATCGATGTTGTTTTGGTTATTAAAAAATTAATAATTAAAAATTGAAGTTCTACTAATAATTTGAATTCATGTGAAACTATGGAGTACATTATAGTTTATATATTTAGACTTTGATTTTAAAAGTTATGAGAAAAATTATGAAATTCATTAATAGTTGGTGGATTTACAGCTAATTAAACCATATTAATTTTATTATCGAAAATATTGGAATAGGTTGAGGTTGGAAAGTTAGTTCAACAAAGAAACTAAAAATCGATGGCAAAAATTGAAAATATAGGAGGATAACCCACACTACGAACTTCAAGAAGCGGTAGCCACTGCATAAGCCACAACCGTTGGCTGTAGCTATTGCCGAAGAAGCATATGATTGTACGGGGTGATTTTCTTTTAATTAGTGTCATTCTAAGTAACGTCAATTTTAAGAAATAATTAAAAATACATTGTAGCTTCGGCGAACCCCGTCAACATTTAGAAATTTGAAAAATTGATGTAAAATATCTTTAATATAAAATTGATAATTCATAATTTGAATAAATCTTTCTAAAAATTTGGAACAATTTAAACAAAGACAAGTATAATATAGGATTTAAAATCATATGTACAACTTAATTAATTACTTAATATAAAATTTGAAGAGAGAAGATGACAATTTGGCATTGGGCGTGTGTGTTAGGGCAATGGCGACAGCGAGCTGCCCGCCAACACGCCCTATGCCCGCCATTGTAGAGCCGCGAGCCGATGACTCGAGCCTTGGCAGCGGCTCTTCAGCCATCCCTACCGCTACGCGCTTGTCTCGACCAATGAGAGCGCGAGTGCGCTGCACACAATTTTTTTTTTTTTTTTTACTTTTTTGATTGTTTTAGATTTTATATTAATAAGAGTATTGTTTAATTATGTAAAGAAGCTCTTGTCTTATTGGCAAAAGAATTATTTCTGCTTACTTATACCTAGGTTCGACACCCACTAACTACAATTTGTATTTTTTTCATTTATTTTTTCATTTTATTTTTTTTACCTTTTTTCTTTTTTTTTTCTTATATTTTTTTTCTTTTTCAATTAATATGATTAATTAATTCTTTTACATAAATTCTAATTTAAATTATGAAAGAATTAAAAATAAGAGATAAATAGTGTAAGAAAAAATTAAGATTGGACCTCTATTGCAAGGGGTAAAATTTTAAGGAAAAAAATTATTATTTGGCCCATAAATAATATAAGAGAAAGATAAGAACTCGGCCTTTGTTGTGGATGTCTAATTCAAAAGTTGCGGGATAAGTGAAGATGCTTTTCCAACCTCGTTGTCATAGTTAAGTGGGAAACCGGAATGACCGAACACCAATATCGGTTTCAATTATTTTGCCATATACACATGCATGATTATACGCACATAACACGTAAAATATTTCACTCACTACAGCATCATATAATCAATGAAATCAAGAAATCACAGCAACACTTAAAAATGAAAACTCGATAACCTCAAAATGCATTATGTACAAACAACTACAAGCACCAATCTTGAGTGATGCAGAAGATGAGGGTAGAAATGAAAGAACGCAGTTACCTATTGGCTATTGCACAAAGGCGGGGATTTACCACGACATCAAAAAGAAAAGAAGAAAGATATAAAAGAACGAATAATAACTAGCCAGCTCCCAGGAAGCTTTACAAAGCGCAGCTGCCACCATCTTCGGCAGCTCAACCTTCGCCGGGCCCTGCACACAACATTTACCTTACACATAAGCTAAGCTCTTGCGCTCGCTTCGGTAAATCTCACATACATTACATATAACTGTAGAACTTCTTGCACTTCCTCGCGGCCACATTGCGCCTCACCAGTATCCGCCACTTCACCACCGCCAGCACCTTGCACCACCGCGTCTTGGGACTGCCACTGCCGCTCCTGGGGATGAGGAAGCCAGAATTCGAGGAAATTACCCCGATCCCATGATTAGCGGGATCAAGAAACAGTCCATCCCCTTGCCACCTTGGCGACTCCACCTGAAAAGCATTATCCACTGGCAGATCATCAGTTGAGAGGTGATGGGATCCCATCCCGACGTAGTCACCTTCCAAGCCCCAGCTGTGATTCGCCCCAAAGCAGAATCCTTGAGTTAGAGGATCACTCATGGCGAAGCTGTTTCTGAACGTCGGATTGAAGCCTTGTGCGCAGTGCGAACTCTGCCCCAATTCATACGGACAATGGCCGTGTTCCACTTGACCGTGGTAAGGCGGTGGCAGAGCTGAACGAACACCACTCATTTCGAATCCAATGAGATCCAAGTTAGGATTCGTAAAACTCTCAGCTGCTGCATTTCCCAGAGGCATCGGGAAGCCAGCAATGGGTGGGTCGGACTCTGGAATCCACTCGGCCAAGTTGTTATAAGCTTGCTGTTTGAGATCTTCCACCAGCCTCTGCCAACACAAGCTACATTAGTTTTCAGCCATTTATATGAAAATGAAATAGGAATAAATATTTGATGGTGAAGATACCAACCATTTGGTCACAATTGAGAGTATCTGCAGGAAGGTAGTTTTCTCCGTCAAGCATCACGCCAACAACCCTATGTATGGAGTCGAAAAACAGCACCCCTCGTGCAGTCCTGTACGTGCTCCTCTCTTCACCTAGGTTACACGTACTGGCATGCCTCATGATCGTCTCCCATGTCTTATTTGAGACCTTAAGCATCTATATGGAGAATATGTTTAGCAAAAAAAACAGTATCTAGTTTATATATTTCATGAATTGAGACATCAAGAGACGTCACTTACAGCGCGTAGTATAGACTGGTCTCTGGCACAGAGCCTCAAGAAATCTTGGACAGTTACAATCGCAGAATCCTCCAGCTTCTTATGCGACGGGCCATCCTTACCTATTTTCTGGAGACGCCATACTTCATCGCCCAAAGCCGGGGGGTAATGCTTCTGGTAAGCTGACAAAACAGATAATCCCTCAGTACAAAACTCTTTCTTTGTGTAATAAGATCAGAACTTCTGGAAATAAAACAGCTTAATCTTTATCTATTTACAAGAACACTTACTCTCTCCACGATGATCTTTAACTCTGAAGGCATTGCTCACCGCTTCTCTGATGCTTATATCATCATAAGTTGGCGGCGCTTTTGCCCCCAATCGGAATTTCCCGGTTCTACTCCATTTTGAGTTATCCGTGAAGCTCAACTCGCCAATATACCCAACACCATCCTTCAGAGTAACTGTCGCCTCCCCAGCCACCAACGGCCTTTTCCCTTCTCGGTTTTTCGCTTGTTTGTTGTCAAACTCCTGCTTCGTCCAATCCTCTCGATCATCAGGCGTGAAGTCACCATCAAGAACGACGATTGTGACTTTCATTGATGAGAGGGGGCTCCACGACATTATCTGTCTTGAAGCAGAATCGTACAGGACAACTTTTATCGGGCTTCTGTCATCCGACTGAAGCCTGTTGCCTGTAAACAGGGTTTCAGGCAACTTGCTATGAAACTGCAGCTGCAAACTCCTTGTTACTACTGGGCATTCCACTTGATCGTAAGAGGACCTATAGGAAACATTCGATGAAGAAACAGTTTTAGAAAACATTCGAAATATCCAACCCTTTTGTTATAATTTGTTGCTATAGACGTATAGAGCAAAACAAGTAATCTAAAATGTGATAACATAATTAAACTCACCTCATAAACTGGTTGAATGCTTGCTCCACTGACTCTTGAACCTATGAAGATGAAAACATAATAATATATTTGTCAGGTCATATACGATCTCTTATATTATGAATCAAATAGGGCCATTATCACTTGGAAAATGAATCATTAGATATGACTGCTTGGAAAAGTTATATATCTATCATCCACAGTTGGCCAAACAGGATTTGTAGATCGAAAAATATGATGTAACGTTAGATATTTACTATTTTAGACATCCAGACGTAAGTCGAATCAGATCCAAGTCACCCACAAAACAAGCTTGCGTAGCAAAAATAAATAAATAATAATATTCAATAGAGTAAAATGTAAAATTGAAATACCATTTTTCTGAGGATAGGTTCCAAGCAGGACATATGTTCTTCAACAGTCCGGCCATGATTCAGCCCTTTCAACAAACTTCAGAAAACAAATTCAATAAAAAAATTGAAAAATCAGCCAAAAATCAAAACCACAAAACAAAATGTCAATAGAATGAATGAATAATTATTACGTGGATGCGAAATGTTGGCGTTTATTCGGAAGTCGAGAACCTTCCTCGTCGCCCTGCCTGTGCTGCCGTTTGTGATCCATCATAAGGCCAAAATTCTTACTAAGCAGCTTAGTGAATTGGGTGATCGAGGCAGAGGAGGTTAAATTCAATAGAAAATTGTTCGAGGCAGGTAGCTTCAAACCGTCAGCCGCCAATTCGTTTAAATAGAACGGCAAACCGCGATGAATTCAGTGGAAACTCCAACGAAGCTTCATCGACACATAAGTCAAGCACATTCGCACAAATATAACAACAATCCTCCCACCAAATTCGATTATTTTAAAAGGATTAGACCACAACTCCGATGTGCCCTTGTGTAGGATTGGTGATGTTATTTATATAGTGGTGCTCGATCGTCTGTGAAATGGGGGAGAATGCCAAATATAGCGTGATAACTGTTCAAACGAACTGAAATAACCGCGTGGAGTAGGAAAGGAAAGTACAAATCAACAACATATATTATTGTGGATCGCAGCGACAGTCCAATTTAAAAAAAGGCATATACAGTGATAGAGCTTAGAGAGAGAGAGTGAAAAAAAAAAACACGGATTTGCTGACTAGCTCGGAGATGTTGATGTGGGGAAAGATAGTCGAGTCGAGGGAGAAGGTGGGAGGAAGGTGCAGTCAGTCCGCGGTGAAAAATATGAGCGCACACGTCTCACAGGAAAAAGAGAAGAGAGAGATATATACAAAAATGGGCGTCGCGTAGACTTGCAGAAGTCGTCGTCGCGGACTCAAGCTTTCAGTCCATGCTTTACAAAAAGAAACTCAAGCTTGAGTGAGTCATTACGTTATCAATAAGACCACTTTTTAATATTGGACTGAGTATAATATATATGAGCAGAAGAAACAATATAAACTCTTCTGTTTAGATATTAGCTAGAGATCGAAATGTACTATTAAATTTTGTATAATTTACTGTTGATATATAAAAAGTAGGTATGTCATTTCAGTCCGAACCCGTTGGGCTGATCCGACTAGCCCGCTAATTTTAGAGGGTTATGGTTAAAAATTTCTAGCTCGATGAGATTCCGTACCGATTAGCCCGCACCCGATTAGCCTGAAACCCGATTAGTTAATAACTCAGAATTTGATGGGCGACTAGGTGCAACTATTAGATATTCTTTCGTCTTATTTAACAATTGATTTTACACATCAATGATAATTTTGATAAAATTGATAACTACAAAAATAAAATTAACCTTTCAATTTATATTTTATATATATATATATA
>JAYDZE010005562.1:0-10718 GCA_034509125.1 Monilaria moniliformis
CGATTAAAAATTAATTCTAAATTTTTGTTAATTATTAACTTACCAAAGGATTTGAATTGAATTAGAATATCATAACTTCAAATTTAATTTCATATAATTACAATTCTAAATCCATTTTATCAAACGCATATGATTTTGTTTATATTTAGTCATATGATTATTAATGTTTTGTCTTTTTGGAGATTACGATTATGAATGTTTTTGTTTTCAATTAGTCGTCTCTCTATTATATGCATTCTATTAGATGGTGTGTTTTGTCTTCAATTTAATTGTGTTTGGAATTAGTTGAGATCTTTGACATGTGAGCATAGATTAGTTGTAAATATAGATTACTGGTGGAATATAAAAAAATTAAAGGTCATTCATAACCAAACTATCAATTGTAAATTGTGAAAAAAATAAGTCATTCACATCTAAGTAATGGATTAATTGTGAATGAGTTTCTTAGTTATGAATAATAGCATAAAATTCTCATTTACAACCACGAATATTTCAAATTGTAAATGATAGCTTAAAAATTCTCATTCACAATCAAAAATAATTTCAAGTTGTAAATGATAGCTTAAAAAATCTTTTCCACAACCAAGAGTAATTTCAAGTTGTGAATAGTAACCCAAAAATTCTCATTCATTCGAGTTGTGAATGATAATCTAAAAACTCTTATTCACAACTAAGAGTATTTCAAGTGAATAATTGTTGGAATAAAGAAAACAATGAAGAATCGAGAATAGTCGATGTGAGAATCAGTGAAAGAATCGAAAAGATATCTTCCACAATTAGAGTTCAATCAAAGAATAGTGTATATTATTCTCTCTCTATAATTTATTCTTTACCTACTATACATTTCACAGTAGCAATTCTTTACGTCTGAATGTGCATTTCATTTATGTGAATTTTTTCGTCCTTCTTTTTGCTGACAATGTGAATATTTTGGAGTAACTTTTTATTTTTTTACTTTGATTTCTTCTTTTGTTTTTGAAATTTTTGGAGTATTTTTTTCTTTGAAGATGTCCACGAATTCCGTAAATTCTTCAAGCGAATGAGGAAATGGAAATGGATGAAGAACCATTCAGTTCTCGAATATCTGATACTTTTTGTGAATAATCGAGAAAATGAACGAAAAATTTCGAATTAAGGTTGCAAAGATATGGTAGAGCTCTCGGTCTATTTGTTTTGTTCTGCTTAATTTGCTAGCACATCTCACTCGCTAACTTAGTGGAAACTTTCCCGCTTTACACTTACCAAGCACATAGTGCTCAGTAGCTGTTTTCTACGTACGGGAATTGTTTCGCCAAATATCCGACTCCAGAAAAGTGTGGGAATTTTTTCGCGCCAAAAGTTACCGAGCACGTTTGTTCTCTGTACATATGATTTATTTATATATTATCTAATAAATATGTTACTGAGCACCGCCTTACTCGAAAGATGCGGATCAGAAGTGGCGAGCACCATTATGCTCGATAGTCTTAATTTAATATTTTTTTTAAACAAATAAACAATGTTCTGAGCATGGGTTTGCTTGGTAATATTGTGGACTACCGACTAACTATGTGCTCAGTAAACTACCTATCACTGTTTGCTCGATAATGTCTTTAAATTTCCAGCCCTTCCGACTTGTTTTGTTGCGCTTGCTAACAAGGAGAGGTGCTCGCAAGTAGTTCGGTAAGTGTTCGGTATATAGCGGGCGTGGGTTGTACTCGGTAAATTTTGGTCGCTAAAGCCCACTTTTTTGTAATGTAACACTAGGATGCAATGAGATCCATACTAATAAAATAAATGAAGTTGTTTGAATATATTTATTCTAAATTAGAAAAACAAAAAGGACCAATAATCGTATGCGTTACACATAAACGAAGCTTATCTAGTGCACACTTCGCAAAAAAAGCTGCAGGTTACCCTAGCCAATTGAAAAACGAAAAAAGGCACAAAAGTGAAGATAATAGGTTGGTATTCAGATTTATCTGCAAATGCAATTATCTACCAGTAACTTATTGGTGACAAAAATTATATTAAAAAAATTTCAATTACATATTACTAATGTTGCGGTTGATTTTTTTATTTTATTTTTTTTGAGAAAAAAAAACCCTTAAATTTGATACCAACCAAAAGAAAGTTGCAAGCAAGGGTAATGAAACATGAGAACATATATTTTATGATGTTATTGCCAGAAATATGCGAGTACATCGAAAGCGAAGAGTAAGTAGATCTGGACAAGGTATGAGACATCCAAACCTAGAGCAATAATCAAATATGTAACGACATAGGGTACCTCTCTTGGTTGAATCACTCGTTTCTAAAGCCTCTTTTTCATACCACTATCGCCTCCCCTTACCTCGTCTCGCGGCAATCCTGTGCCCCGCTCCTCCGATCACCAATGCTCTCCCGATCAGACCCGTTTGTAGCCCGCAAACAACAGCCACTGTTCCTCCTATCGCTACCCACCTCCAATTGATTCCACAGCCACCTCTCTGCCTGTCCACTCCTGCCAACTCACTTTGCTCTCGTTCGTCAAGTTCTTGCTCCTTAGAATCAGTTCCTTCATTGCAAGAGATTTTTGTGGTCGTTCTTGCCATGATAGCACACCTGGTTGGTGATGATGACTCTTGCTTTCTAGCGCTCTGGTATGCTCTAAAGCCAGCATGTAGCTTCTTCACAGTTCCCCACATCCCGTGACGAACGCCTAGCTTAGCAACGTCTTTTGGGATCCCCATGTCTTCATAGTGAACGAGTGTGACCTCACATGCTGATGTCTGGACATCTTTACGCGATTGAACTGCATATTTTGCATTTCATTAAATCGAGAGAGAGAGAGAGAGAGAGAGAGAGAGAGATAGAGAGTAGATCGTAGTGCCATATGGAAACGAATGCTCACCAGGCTTGATAACCCAGCTCGAAAAATAGAGATCAACACGCCTAGGTTTGTCACGCCTTGGCAAAGCTGCATATGGTACTCCCTGCAACCACAGCGTTTGCAGATTCGTGTTCATTGCCCAGAAGAACTTAAGGAGTAAAATCATATCCTACATCGCATTCGAAAAGCAAAATGCAAGTTCCTAACAGGAGGTATTCGACTTCATAAGGATGCAACCAAGTACTGTTAAGGAAAATAGGCAATGGGGAATACATGTCACGTAGAGTCAAATACCATACCTTTGTAACACAATAATATGCATTTCCTTGTTCCCATATTCTCCTACCAATGATATATTCACGATCGCTACAGAAGAAAGGGAACTGTATAGGCAGGAAAAATCGATGTCATTAGGTGACAATCCGTCAAGAAAGCAAAAATTAAAGTATTGAAGTGGCACAGCTGCTTCGGTTTAAGATACCTTCTTAATCCAGTGCATAGTCATCATCCCTGTATCAGGGCATTCTTCCAGTACATTGACGTATACGAGCATAGGATCCCAATTAGGCCGAAATTCGTCATCCCAGAAAAAATCTCTGACAAGCTCTGGAGTTGCATCCTCAAAAATGGTTTTGCTTCGGTAAACTGTTGGGCCATTCTGTGAACAAAATATAATAACAAATCAGGATTCATATGCTTCACAAGTCCTATGAACAAAACTTATTTCCTAGTAGTAGATGAAGGACTGAATAATAACAAGAAACCTAGTAGTATTCTCATGTGATCCTCAAACGCTACACATAAAGAACATAAACACAGAGTCACCAAATAGCAAGCATTCGACGAGATATTATTGAAAAAAGAATGTATAAGATAAAACCAGAAGTACAATATCGCCTTTATTATAATCAATATTTTTAATCTGCTCCATTAGAGAACATAGAGCAACAATTTTCCATGAGAACTTGATCCAAAACTGCAGGATGGACATATTACACCACCTACTCATACCGTAGGCTCATGGCGCCAAGCTTGGTAATGCATGTTTGTTGTGGAGCGCTCCATCATGCTTTGCCATGCCATGTCTCCATCTTTAACATTAAGAAGCTTTAACAGGTGTTCTAAGTCTTTTTCTGTGACAACATTCGGTTCTCCATCTGGAGCTTTAGTTAGAGGCCTGCTGAAGGAGCAAAGCTAATAATGAGCATCATATATTTATAAATATATTCCACTGATCAAAGCAAAAGAGTATTTGATTTTGAGTAGTTTATCAACCGGATAACATGTTTCCACTAATCTATTGAATAACTGGTTGTGTATTAACAACCAGTAACTAATCAGGAAGAAAAAATAACTAAAATTAATCAAAACCTCACAGCAAAAAGGTCTAAATAATATTATGAGAAAGGGTAATACATTAACTAATGAATTGCTATATTACTGGAATAAACCTATATTGTGAAAGAAGGCTGAGAATGCATAAAGAACTAACTAATCCATCTAAAAATCTTTCAATAAGCCAAAAAATGATGTCAAATAATGGAAAATGCGGCTATAACCACCAATCGACTTAATCTCCCTCTCCTTCCACATGTTCCAACAATAACCCTACGCTAAGATATGTAGGGTAATCAAACATTCTTGGGCAACAATGTTCCCGAGATACAACCCTGAAGACTACATAGATAATCCTAAAGCAGATATTGCTCGCTTATCTAAGCCCAGGGATTAAAGCAACAATGATCATTAACGCGTTCAAACATTCAGGACGGGCGTAAATGTAAGAGGTCTTCCTTGACGCTTTATCATTCTAAACAGACTTCTGACCAAGCAATGTGGCACACTAGATTCTTGTGTTCCTTCTACAAATTTCTTGAAAACAAAGGCTAAACATAACACGAGACCTCTTAGAATTGGAAAACACACTTATCAACCACAGGCGTATATGCAAATATCACGGTGATGATTAATTTTCTTCATCCTGAATCCGAAGGCATTCCAAGTCCTCTATTCCACATCTCCAGTCCACCTAAATTCCTATCATTTTATGTAATTAGCTTTTACCAAAACCTCAATCCCTAACCTCACTACAAAAACTACAACTAAGTACATAATTAATTGCAATTTATAGAACGTTCCTGAATTGTATATGAATACATTAAATGTTTTATGTCGAGCGAGCATCAGGTTCAAAATTGAATACAATAAATCCACACACCGACAAAGATAATAAATATGCAAATATTTGAATAGGAAGTAGAAAATACGTACCTGATATCGCGGCAGCTAGCATTATCAACCGACTCCTGAGCGGAGGCGGCTGGCGGCGGAGCCAAATTGGACGCTGAATCCGCCGAATCCTGCGCCGACGACTTCTCCACCTTCCGGCTCGTTCCACGGGATCGAAACCAGAGGCCGCGGCAAAGCGAGAAGGCGGAGAGCGCCGTGAAGGCGAGCCAGAACCGCCGCGCACCGAGCCCCGGAGGCAGAGTCCAAACGTACCGGAGTTTGGATCGGAGGCCGAGGAAGACTAATCCGGACCACCTCGGCCGCCACGACCACCCGATCAACAAGCCGATCATCACAGCCACCCAAATCGGCACCGCGCAGACCAAAACGTCGACGAACGTTTCCATCACCGCCGTGCTATTGAAGAATTCCATAGCATTATTGTTCAATCCCGTCCATCCCCCTTCCATTTCTGAAAATTGCCGAAACAACGAGGGATTATCGTTCCAAGCAGCTTTCAATGGAGTCAGCTACATGGGTTAGGTCCTGTTAGAGAGAGAGAATGCTCTGCGGTGGAATGAAAACTTTATTTTAAGGGGGCTAATCAGATGCTACGTTTCGGATAAAACCGGGTTTACAATTTCGTACGGTTGGTTTCTAGCCTATGGTCTACAATATTCAACGAGACTCTCGAAATAATATCTATGTATATGTATATATTATTATGTAAATATCATACCTGGACCGAAATAAGTACCTAGTAATTACTATACGAAAGTATGAATTTAAAATTAGTAATTACTCTTAAGCTAATACGTAAGCAAAGATTATAAATTGTTATGCTCAAGTTAATTATTTCAAAAACCACAAAATGATGGTCTTTATTTTCTTGAAGTATTTGGATGAATAAAATCTAGGAAGTCTTATTATAGTATTACCATATGTAAATATATTCCACATATATTTTATAACTTTTTGTCAATGTAAGAAGAAGTCAAAATTATTATTATTATTTACATCGAGCTTAGATTATTTGTTTTGAGATATCATTTTTAAAAAATAATGAAGATATAAGTAATCATGACATTACCTCAGTTGATTAACCACAAGATTTGGAATAAAGATCTATAATCGAGTTCTAGCATTCTCAATTTGGCAACCCTGATTTTTATTAGGGTGTCTTCTTGCGTTGCGTGTTACTTTGACATTGGTTGTGGAGAGAGAGAGAGAGAGAGAGAGAGAGAGAGAGAGAGCAGAAGTATCTAATATAGAAGAAGGAATATGCATAATGCATATGGGAGCATTGATTTACCTGTGTGATAATGGGCCGACAGAAAATATTTCTAGAAAGCGCTGCTAGTTCAAACAGTAAGGAACCGCAGAGGGCAGAACAGCAGAGGAGAGGACCGGTTGGTGGTTGAAACTGGATTATCTGGCACGATTGAGATGGTTACGCTGTTTAGATTTTTTCTGGTCCTTTTTCTATCGTATTCTCAAAATGTTGCGTCGGTACACGCGCGTTGGTGGGGATTATTCCGTGGTCAAAACGCGACCATTTATCTTCAGTCTACCTCTATGTTTTCCAAAAAAAAAAAAAATTAAACATACGAGCATTATTTTTTAAACCAACATTTTGACTGTTTTTACAATTATATATACGAAATTAAAACTCATACTGTAATTATTGTTAATTATTTTATCATATTAATAAAAAATCAAATTTTTTTTCTTACAGTAACAGTTATAATCCATTCCTAAAATTGATACCAGTTAAATATAAAATTCTCGACAATATTTTAATCTAGCATCTATTTGACGTCCAATTTCGAGCCCAAATATTCAAATTGTGAATCTCACTACTTCACAAACATCCAGGAATTGTAATTGTTAATCTCAATGTTTCTTGGTTGATTTTTTAGGTTTCCAAGTCACAAAAAGCGCCAGAGAGTTTTGAACAGGAAAAACTTGTCAATATTGACGAAAAATAATATTTCCATATTGTGATCCCTTTAGTGAGGCTAAGACCACTTTTTTCATTCAACATACTCAAGTTGTCCCCTCTTCTTTTTGACTATTAAATTACGAGATTCACAATTACAAAATAATTGGTCCGTCTACCGTTACGTGTGTATAACTATATCTATGTAGACAAAGACTTTGATTATTGATTATTATTACATACTATTAACTACTAATTAATTAAAGTTAAATAATTATTAATAGATATTTAATAAATAAGCAAAGGTTGTTTACGATTTAATTAGAGTGTAAAAGTTTCTATTAGAATTGTGGTAATCTTAATTTTTCCCTTTTTTCCTCAGTTATACGAGTTAAGTAGCAACAACATATATGTCTATCCGAAAGAATACCACAATCAATTTATTAGTTAATGATAAAGTAATTTTATTTTATTTTTTATTTAGGAGAATGGAAATGGTGGATTTGAATCTCAGATATATCTAGATTATAAGACAAGAAGTTGCACCGTTTTACGTTTTTAAAGAAACGATATAGTAAACATTATTACTAATTTATACTTGTATATGGAGATTTTGGTTGAATATCCGAAATAATTTCTAAAGCAGTGCATTTTAAAATTTAAATGGAACACCAAGTTTTAGATTACTTATAACTAAGTAATTGTGCTACCTATAGATAGTTAAATGTCATAATTAGAGAAAAAGAAGATAATATCATAGTACTGCTATCCCATTATAGATCATTATTCATTTTTTAGGTATATATCATTATCCATAGTCTATAAATCTATAATGCATGGATCACAACTCTACCCGAAATGCAAAATTAAGAAATTTATTTTCTAAATATATTTATTAATTATTATTATTATTATTGTTTTGTGAATTCTTTATATTCTTTGTCGCTCTATGCAAGCAAAGTCCCATGTAGAAAGCATCAACATTGAAAAGATGAAACCTTTCTTTCTCTATCTTTCCAGAGATTTATTCTCATTTTCACACACACACACACACACACACACACACACACACACACACAACACCTTTACAATCTAAAGAAATCCACCATCTCTACATCCTAAAAATAGCTTGTTCTTCATCTTTTATCACCGCTAAACTCAACAATCACGAACTAAAAACAAAATCTCATAATATTTATATATATGTAGAATTGTTTCAATATCTCTTAACCATTACAAAATAGGCAATAATGTGCATCACAAATCATCAAGAAAGCTAACATATCAAAAAGGAGAGATAATCTCCCAATACGAATATAGACACGATTACTTAATTTCCTCAAAATTCAAACGCCTCAAAGATTGCAAGATTCAACTCTCTTCTGCTATTCAAATGGCAGAAAAAAATGACAATAAAAAAATAGAAATAAAAATGTTCTCACACACACACACAAAATGAAACATTTGCTACAATGAGAATACTCTGTATATAATATACCAAGATGAAGGTTGATCAAGTCTGCTGCAAGTATCGTAGAGCAGCTGAGGGGAATGAAGCCTGGTCCGACGTCGTTTGGATCAAAACGGTGTCGAACCAGACAACATCCCCCTCAGCAGTTGAGAGGAGAGAGAGAGAGAGAGAGAGAAAAGAAGGTGAGCGAGTATTGTTGATATAGAAATGGCCATGCACTTGATTGATCATGGGGCCTTATATACCTCAGGGTGACAACTGACAAGGGCTATCTTTTTTGACAAGTAGTTACACTTTTGACAACTTCATATATCATGCTTTTTCATTTTTATTATTAACCAACAAATATAATTGCTATTATTCATTTTTTTTTAATCATGCATGCTACAATATTAATCTATTGTATGACAAATGTTGAGCAGGTGAAGTGTAAGTCTCTCTATGTGACTGGGTGTGGTGTTTGAGAGAGAGAGAGAGAGAGAGGTCTATTGCTTGAGATGGATTCTTTGCATCTTACCATGTCTCGTGTTTATTTTTCCACCAAAAGTTACAAATTGTTCTAAATAACCAAAACTTGATATCATTGTGTAAGTTTTAGTATTCTACCATAATATTATGTATTATAATGGTTTAGATCCATTTGAGGTTAATGAAAAATTAAATTTCTCCTTGTATATTGTGTCTTTACATTCATATTGTTAATATGTTAGATCTACTTACGTTCAAGATGTGGGTGGAAGAATATTTTATAACACAAATACTTTAGTATTATTAGTATAGACATCACTTTCTAATCCAAAATATGAGCATTTTTCTACATAATGATTGAGCGATAATGATTGATTGATAAAATAATCCGATCCTAAGGCATCCGCCTCCTTAGAAAACTATCAAAATGACTCATCTACCTCAATTCTTTGATGTAGATGCAAATCATAGAGCTTAAAACTCGTTTATGGAGGATTGTCTGATTTTACAAACTTCACACCAATCTAACGAACCCTTAAACTCAGACATACTCTGTAAACTCATATGATTGGCAACACTGAAAAAGGAATTCATAATCAGACAAAAGCTTTTACAAAGGCATCTGAATAAGTTACAGAAATTTACACTTACACGCATTAATATAAAACAAGCCACTCGAACGGGTTCTGGATCCACAAGGCACGAGACAAAGATTTTCATCTCTCAATAGATCAACTTGTTTCTGACATTAATTAAATAACTTACAGCAGCTCATCAAGAATGAACAGCAATGTCCATGTGTCTCTCTCCGATCAGGTTAGATGTAAACGACTCATCCATCTCCCCTCCTTGTTCTCGAATTTTCCAGCCATTCTGTTTATCAGTTCCGGTTTTCCTGTTCGTGGACCTGTCTCTGAAAATATGAAAACCGTGGCCAGCTTCTTCTGCCCCTCTATCGGAATCTTTTGAATCACTGAAGCTCTTCCTTCGGCCCAACTTTGGAGATTTTGCTCGAGTTGGAGGTGGCTGATTTTCAGAAAGCAGTAAAAAGAGAAACTTAAGATGTAACACAAATATTAATAAAAATAAGCAAATGCTACTCATATATTTTGTTTCGTTAGACAACTGCAGTACCTTTTTCAGTTCGACTTTTGGAGGTGGTCCGTCATGGTAGAAGCTCGGCATTGGGCTTGCTTTGAAATTCAAACTCTTCCTTAGTTGCTTGATTGCAACTTCAGACTCTTCCTACAAAATCGAAGAAGCCAGAAAAGTAGTACAATGAAACATTTGACGACTAGGTCCGAAGTAAAGCAAAGTTCAAAGAATTTAAAATTGTGACTACCTTAGTTCTTGCCTCATACTGATTTTTCTCAGCTTCCAGTGCTTGATGCTTTTCCTCCAATTTTGTGAAAAACTAAAACAGACAAGTATCGTTAAAATAACAGGACAGAATCGCACATTCTACTTCACGTGCAAGTTAAATTCAATCAATAGATGGTACCTCCCTTCTTCTTTCAGCACGTTCACTGCTCTTAAACGTTGGGGCTGAGGCAACTGTTATCTTATACTTTCTTGCTGGCGCAACAGTACTTCGATAGTTAGGGCAGATCAAGATAAGCAGTCACACTACTACTACTACTACTATAATAAGTAATAATAATAATAATAACCATGGTGTAGTAGTACTACTAATAATAATAATAATAATAATAATAATAATAATAATAATAATAATAATAATAATAATAATAATAATAATA
>JAYDZE010005573.1:0-10716 GCA_034509125.1 Monilaria moniliformis
CCAGATATGGTCTTAGTTCTACCACATAGGGCTGTTCTTAGTCTAACATGACCCTATATATATATATATATATATATATATGCCGCTCGAAATGGATCTTAAGTATTGTTTTATTTTCTTCTGATGATATATAATATATAGGGATTAATGGTTCTAAAGAAACCAACCATTTTGTATAAATTAAACTAATTATTTGGATTTGTTGATTGGTTCAATTTGGAGGATCGTGATTAAATCTTATATATGTGAGGGGTAAAAAATTGACAATGCTCCCCTCTTTATTTTTCTTGCAAGAATAAAGATACGAAATCAATCTGTAGAAAAGAAGCTTCCTATATATATATATATATATATTGTACATATATTGATTAAGCATGGTGTTCTTTGGAAATAAAACATGTGATAAGTGAATGTGTATATAGAGCGAAGTATGTTTGAGATTAATTATGTTTATGATAAAAATGTTTCGTATATAAGCATCATGTTTGATGGGCAAGGTGTGTTTAAGATTATAGCTTTGATAAAAATGGATCATACACATAAATTTTTTACTATTTGGATGTCTCCAAAGAAATTTAAACTAAGCTGAATATAGTCCACTGAAAATTAGAAAATTCTAAGCAAAAAATATATGAAGAAAACGTTTTATAACGAAAATAAAACGATTAAACGAGAATATATATATATATATATATATATCACATAATTTATTAGATTTACCATCCTCAGGTTCGTGTTAAAATGTAAATCGGGGAATAATATATGGACCTGAGAAAATAATACGATTGATTTAGTTAACGCATCTGACACCTGATTCCTTGATTTAACCAAATTATTTCACTAGTCTTGTACGTTTTACTGTAATCCTAAAAAGAAGCAGTATTTAATATTGTACATATAATCAGATAATAAATTTTAATTAAAAGCCTTATAACCCGTAATTAATCACCAATTAATATGTAATTAATAATCCTATTTGTTATTAACAAAAACTAATAGAGGTGGCGGACCTCATATTATTCTTTCTGTATATAGCATATATAGGTATAGAGCGTGACCTTTACTAGCCTTCATCGTCAACTTTTCTTTCTAATTTCATACTATGTGTGTGAGAGAGGAGAGAGAGACAGGGGTCTTCTGTTCAATTTGTGTGTGTGTTCAATTTATTTATTCTTTTAAACTTTTTTAATGGATATATAATGTATATTTTAGAGGAATATATGCTGATGCAGAAGAGCTTCCTTGTCAAGGATCCGACAATGACAATCTAAATCTGTTTAAAAGCACAACTTTAGTTGCCTAATCAGTAACAGTTATGTCTTTACTTTTTTTATTAATTTCGTGAGGTGACCCCTAAAAGTTTAGATTATAATTTCATAATCGTGCCACTTGCAGGAGCTTAATCATACGAGGTATTTAACTTTAAGATGATGAGGCTTATCACAATCATATAAATTAATGACTTGATTATGTTCTAGAGCACTTTATGTACTAACAAAAACAAATGTACAAGTCGTGGTGTTGTATCCAAAAGTCTTACCATTGAATTCAACCAATATTTCTATAAGTATGAAAATGTCACATTTGATTTTTAAGATTGTGGTTTGTTCATTCAACGTGGTGTGCAAACTTTATACATTACATTGAAATCAGAGTTTATAAAAAATGTAACATACTCAAACTTATAGAAACGCTAACACCACTAAGTCATCCGAAGAAGAAATGTTAAACCAAATTTAATACTTCATCTAGCAAAAAATTATATATAGTCCACTTCTTCATTTCTTATAAATTTATACATTAAGAAAAAATATTTAATGTACTTGAGAAAAAGTGAAATAATATATGTAATATTTTACGATCATAGCTTTATTACGCATTCAAATTTAAAAGTTCTTGATTTTAAACGGATGGGATCCTCTACCCAGTTTTGTAGACCATCAACTGTGTAGCACTATTAATTATATTTATTATAAAAATTAAAATTATTAGTATATAGTTAACCCTAATTAACATTCTTTAACTTTTGAAATAATCAACTAAAACAATCATTTTTAACAAAAAAATACATGTTAAATATAAAAAGTAATTATAAACTCTAATTGAATTAATGAACCCAAGTTAATAATAAATTAAATTAAATAATAAAATATTAAAATATAAGAAAAAAAGTGGCATCCTTATTCCACTCATAATATATTCTATCAATTTAGTCAACCGAAATATTATGTGAAAATAGATGAAAATATATTATTCTCATAAAATTAGATGTTTTTTATCCTCATTCATAAAAGTGTGAGTTATAATTCCATTTTACCTTAAAAAATTAAGTTACTCCTCCACATAATCGGAAAAAGTTGTTGAACTTGACATGATTCCTCTTTTGCCTTTTATTTAATTTATTTTAGGTATTCTTATTCAAAATATAGCCGAATACTAAAAAAATAATAGAAAAAAGAGCATCAACCAACCAACTCACAATACTACTTTCAATTATCGTGTAAATGAGTGCTTGTTCATGCCTTTAAAACTTCAACCAACTTCATTAAATGTACACTCACGACAAACCATAAGCTTACTTGAAAATATCATAAACTTCTTTGAAAACTCACAACAAAAAGAATCAACAGTGTTTTCTTGAAGAAGAAAAAAATTAAATTCGAAAGAGAACATGGTAGGAGGCTGCGTACGTGTTTCTGCGACTTACATAAGGTATACAAAATCATTACAAAGTTACGAAATTTAATTTTTTTGAACTATAGTAAAGCCTACGATCATGGCACCTGGTCGTGTTCTGAAGGCCAATATCATGGCTAACTCACGATCCATACACAAGATTGTTGCCCACGATCCTGGGTTACGATAGTTTCCCAAGACCGCTGCCCAGGATCGTTGGATAAGGTCGTGGTCCACGCCAACGAATGTTGTCGACTATCATGTAAAGCCCACGTTAGTGGTCAACGATTGTGGACAACGACCATAAGAAAACGATCGTGGACCACGATTTCGAACCACAATCATTGGCCACAACCGTTTACCACAATCGAGTGACATGTTCGTGAGCCACGATCATGGTAACCATTGTGACAGGCTGCCATTAGTGAGACATAGTTGCTCACTGTCGTGAGTGAGCCATCCATCTAAAAAACAATCTTTTTTTAAATCTTTTCGTCAACCACCGTGTCCGATTTCATTGTGTTTTTACTGGATTTCATTTGACTGTGTTTTTTCCGCGTTACGTAAATCCAAGAAAAGTGTCTTTAGAGTTTCAGTTCTTGGATTGAGCAATACTATACAATATGTCTTTGGACAAAAATGTAGCAAAAAAAAAATAAAATCAATTTCATTCAAGAAAATTACATACAATGTTTTCTACAAATACAATCTTCTACGAATACTAGAATAACTGGGGGTAAGATCCCACATCTACAAAATTAGTTAGTAGCCAAGATCATGTTCGTTTTGCCAAAATTACACAATGAGCAAGCACGGGCGTCTTGGCTATAATAATTCGCCAACAAAAAACCAAGATCCTTCATAGCGCGAAAACCAAGATCCTTCATAGCATGAGAAGGACCTGTCCACGTTTAGATGATCTTGGGGTTCATAATTGAAAAGCCAAAATCAAAATCGAAGATGTAAAATGACTTTGTAAATAAACAACGAAAATGATTCGTATGAACTAATTTTACAAAACTAAGAAATTACATATCAAAAATCTATATATACAAACACCGGATCTATAATCTTTTTAATGATATGCTATGTCAATAATTTTTTCCCTACAAAGTGTTCTATTAAAAAACATATAGACAGTCGTATTGAAAGATTTTTGTCTGTGAAACATTTTCTTTGTCCACAAGATCAATATCCTTCTTCATATTCAATCTTCTTTCTCAGATTTTTCTTTGAATTCATTGCGATCTCATTAAAAAACTTAGAGATACGTTGGAACCGACGACAGTAGGGCTCATGGTTGTAGGGCCGAAAGATTTAGGTGCCATCGTGGTCTACCACCATGAGAGAATGAGTCGGCGGCACAAATTTGGTTGAGATGAAATAAGGTATTGAGATTATTTAGAGACTGAAGCGACGATGAGAATTAGGGTTGAGAGGAAATGAGGTAGTAAGAGAGAGTGAGGTGGCGACACGAATTAGAGTTAAGAGGATGAAGGTAGTGAGAGTAATGAGTAAGGCAGCACGGTAGATCCCTTCGTGAGCCACGACCATGGATCACGATCGTGGGCCATGACCATGGATCACGATCGTGGGCCACGACGTCGACCACGATGGTTTATGATCATGGTTCGCGATCGTGGGTGCATGATTGTGAGTGATTTACATCGTGGTTGCATCAGTGTGGATGCATGATATGTAAATACAGATTAAAAATGCGAGATGTAGCGGAAAACTTATATACATCTTAAGACCACGATGGTTGTGGCCATCATGGGCGAGAACCGTGAGCCACGACCATAGCCCACGATGGTACCCACGATTGCCTTCAACCATCGTGCCCTTAAGAATAAATTATGGTTTGTGACTTTTAAGTAGTTGTGTGTAGTTATGGGATGTTTTTATGAATAATCTAATTGTTTATGTTGCATCGCTAAAGAAATAAAACATTCATAAAGCAATAGGTATAATCATATAGTGATTCACACCACGATATATCCAAACTTAAACAAATGATGATAATATATACTCGTATCTTGGAAATCATAATAGCACACATCACCTCTAGTGAAATTCACGTATAATTATACAATCACTTGTTAGACATTATATATGTTAAAATACACTTGATAATAGTCCACTATTTACACAAATGGCGATGATGATATGTACTCTATCTTGCAAATTTTAATAATACACATCACTTTTAGTGAAATCAATTATAATCATTGAATGATTTGTTATAAAAAACTCGACCATATTTCATTCATAATATGTAAATACAGATAAAAAAATGCGAGATACAACAAAGAATTTGTATACTTCTTAAGGCCACGATGGTTGTGGCCATCGTGGATGTGATGAGAACTGTGAGCCACGGCCGTAGCCCACAATTACACTCACGATCGATTGCAAGCATCGCGACATAAGAATATATTATGGTTCGTGCCTATAAAGTAGTCATGTATAGTTAGGGGTTGTTTTTATAAATAATGTAACTGTTTATGTTGCATTACTAAACAAATAAAACATTCACAAACCAATTTGTATGATTATAGAGTGATTCACATCACAATATATCCAAACTTACACAAATTATGATAATATGTACTCATATCTTGTAAATGTTACCAGCACACACCACTTTTAGCGAAAATCACATATATTTTTACAATCACTTGTTAGATATGATATATATTAAAAAATACATGACCATAGTCCATTACTTACACAAATATGATGATAATATGTACTTAATCTTGCAAATATTAATTATACACATCCTTTTTAGTGAAATCTCTTATAATCATTGAATGATATTTTAGAAATGATATATATTATAAAATAGTCGTCCATATTCTATTCATAATATCTAAATATAGATTAAAAATGTGAGATACAACGAAAAAATTGTATATTTCTTAAGGCCGTGATGGTTGTGGCTATTGTGGGAGCCATCGTGAGCGATAATCGTGAACCACGGTCGTAGCCCACGATGACACCCACGATTGCGTTCAACCATCGTGGCCTTAAGAATAAATTATTGTTTGTGACTTTTAAGTAGTTGTGTGTAGTTAGGCGTGTTTTTTATTTATATTGTAATTGTTTATGTTGCATTACTAAACAAATAAAATATTGACAAAACAATTTGTATGATCATAGAGTGATTGACACCACAGTATATCCAGACCTACATAAATGATGATAATATTTACTCATATCTTGGAAATCTTAATAGCACACGCCACTTATAGTGAAATCACATATAGGATCACAATCACTTGTTAGACATGATATATGTTTAAAAAATACTTGATCATAGTTCATTACTTATACAAATGATGAATATATGTACTCTATCTTGCAAATATTAATAATACACATCACTTCTAGTAAAATCACTTATGACATTAAATGATTTGTTAGAAATGATACATATTGTAGAATACTCAACCATATGCCATTCATAATATGTAAATAGGATTAAGAATGCGAGATATAATAAAAAACTTGTATACTTCTTAAGGCCATAATGGTTATGGCCATCGTGGGTAACCATCATGGGCGAGAACCGTGAGCCATAATTGTAGCTCACAATGGCAACCACGATCATGCACTCACGATCGTGACTCACTCATGATGGCTCAAGCATGGCACAGATCACTCACGGTCTTTGAACATGGTCGTGGGTAACCATCATGCGCAATAACCGTGAGCTACAACCGTAGCCCATGATCATACCCATGATAATGCACCCCCATGATTATGCACCCACGATCACGCATCTATGATCGTGGCTCACTCATGATGGCTTAGGCATGGTGGATCACTCACGACCATTGAACATGGTCGTGGGTTCGTAATCATGGGTGAATGATCATGTCTCACGGTCGTTAAACACGGTCATGGCTAAAGAATTTTTTAAAAAGTTTGCGGTCAAATGTGGTATCCACATAATTCGGTCAAGTATGAACCCTAATATACACGGCACCTCACACCATTATGGCCAAATCTCAACCTTAATTCGTGCGACACCTAACACTCTCTACAAATACTCTCACTACTCTCAACGATTTTGTCGTGCCCTCGATTTACCGCCTTTTCAGAGATACCCATACATTCAGCTTGTCAAAATGGCTATGAAAAGTAGGAAATTAAAGATGCGAAATAAAATAATATAAGGAACGATCTATATGCTTTTTAATGGAATACTTGGTGAGAAGATTTCTTAACGAAGCGTACCATTAAATAGCTTATAGATTCGTTCCTTCAATTCTTTTATTGTAGATGTGTAATTTCCCATTTTTTTGCGAATGTACGGGCATTGCGAAGAAGACGGCCAATAATCGTGATCATGAGCCACAGTAGCCAGCCGCCATCCCAATCATAAGCCACGGTAGCGGGCCACAATCATGACTATCGGCCATAATAGAGGGTCACTATCACGATCATGGGGCAACAATCACGATCGCGATTCGTAGACAAATTCTTCTCCAGAGGACGATGACACCTCCGCGTCGGCCTCGCATGACTAGTCACTGTCGGTGGTAGTGGCTGACGATGAATTATTTGTTGAAATAATGAATGCCATCCTATTATTGTATTTTTAGGGTTTGATCCCTTTTTTTTCTTCATCTTTTTGTATTTTTAGTAAATAGCCAAACCAAACATATTATATTCAATAATATTTTTAGGTTTGACCATTGTATTTTTTGTACTTTTTTCATAATTTCTAAACTGTTTAGCATATTTTGTTCAATATATAATGTTGAGTTATTTTACAAAAAAACTCCTATCGGCTACACTTACTACACTTATTCACTCACGATCACGCACCCATACTCATGCATTCATGATCGTACACCCACGATCATGCACAAGCCCCAATCACATGTTTTGAACACAACGAATCATTTTTCTTACTACGCTTCGGAAATCACAAAATCTATTACGAAGGGTATCTTCAATTCACAATAATTAGGTAATGAAATTGTGCTTTAGAAGGAAGTGGAAAAAACTGCCAAAACGAAGGTGGCTCACCCACGATGGTGTCCACGAGCTCTACTTACGATTGTTTACCACGATCGAGGCCCATATTCGTTGATCATGACCGTGGCCCATAAACGTGGCCCACGATCGATGACCAAGATCGTAGGCAACGTTTGTAAGTGAGCCATCGTCAATGAGTGGTCAGTCACGATGGTGGGCAACCATCGTGGTGCCACGATCGTGGATCACCATGATCGATCGTGGGTAGCAACTATGAGTGAGCCACTTTTGTTAGTGAGTGGTCAGTCACAATGGTGGCTCAATCACGATTTCAATCACGACAGCACCATCGTGGGCGACCATCATGTGCATAAAATCATTATCATCCATGGTTATTCATGGCCCACCCACGACCACCCAACAACAATTTCAAATGCCCACAACTTGAAAATATTTGATAATGCGATTACAAATTAAATTTCGAGTTTGAAGTTAGGGAGCTAAGCGAAATGAGAGATTTTCTTCATAAGTAAATGATAAAGCCAACAGGAAGGAGATATTTTTTGCACTTTTTTAAAGGTTTGAAGATGTTGTGGGACCGGATTTATTTTTTATTTTTTAGAATTGACTATTAATTTTAATTAAAAAAAGTCTCTATTTAATTTACTCTCTTTATTAAAATGGTGAGCAATTAAATAGTATGATAATCTTTTAAACTAAAATAATATAAAAAACTCATACTTTTATAAGATGGATTATATAACTTGTCTTTTTACGAGGTTAATATATTTTACCGTATCCTCTTAATTATTAATATATATGTCGGCCAAGTGAGTTTCAAAACACATCGAGTAAGACACATTAAGAGAAAGACTAGTATAATACCATCTTGCATGTCAAAATTGGTGTGATGACCCAACACAAGTAAACCTAGACATTGCACTTTGGCATTGTGGGCGATATGATTATAGATAACAAAGTGATGTGTAGATCTTGTTTCTTTATTTATTTATTGTTAGCTGGCCTTGTCCTTGCTAGTCAAAAGGTGTATCATAGTTGTGAATGACTAGGAAAAGTTGAAGGCAATTGGTTCATAAACTCACTGTTGACCGCACCATCTCTCTTGATCCAAAATATGTGGAACTAAACAAATTGTCAACTTGTAACAAATAGCAACTTTAAGAACCCTGATGCGGCCTTTTCATTATTTAATTACAACTCTCTGAAAAAGTTTTGATACAAAAAGAGTCAGGTGCGGCATCGTTTGATTAGAAAGCAGAGGCGTGCCTCCAGTTCATCCCTACTTTAAACAAATTGCAAACTTCTCTAATAGTCTGTCTACATGTAATTCGAATTTAACTAAGTTGAGCTCAACTCTATGCCAAATACCAGAATTCTTGGTTTGTTTAGTTTTCAAGAACTCCAGCTTAAATGTTGGAACATATTCAAAAGGCTCATCCACTTAATTACTCAAGCTATGTTTAACACTAACTTCTCTAATATTTAATTAATTTCTGTCTGTTTCCCATCATTAATATTTATCCCAACTCCACCGCACCCATTTAAAAAAATTTATCCATAACTACCCAACCACCCAACCACAATATTTTATATAATTGTTATGTATTATTTTTTAAGCATTTAATTGACATATAATAAAACAAGTATAAATTATGACAAAAAATGCTAAAAATGTCATAGAGTAAAACTTACCAATAAATAGAAAATACACGAATACGAATTAAACGCAAACTAATAACATAAATTACTACAATTGAAATACGAAATTACATATAAACAATTGTGCTTCAAACCGATAGAAAAATTACACATTCAATTTTCATTCCCAAACTTTTGCCTAATATGCTTGAAATGTCAAAATTACGCGATGAAAATAAGACAAGTTTTTTACAAGTTTTTTACTGTATGAAAATATATAGAGAAAAAAATTATGAATTTTGGTAAAAAAATAAAACTAAGATATTAAGATTTATCTTAATATCTAACAATGGATGACAAACTTTTGTTTTGAATTTATGTTTTTTGGAATAAGGTGTAAATATGCTTTCAATGTGTACATGAAAAACACTCCTTAAGTAACTTATGTTGCAAAAATATACAAATTCCTAAACAAATGGTGCAATTATATCCTAACGTTTAACATGGTGCTAACTGCCGTTAAGTCTCTTCATTCTCTCTCTCTCTCTTAATTTTTTTGTCTTTTCTTGTTTCTAAAAGATTTCCTGCGGGTAGACCCAACAATAAAAAACGACATGGCAGAGAGACAAGCAATATTTAGCTTTACAAAACTAAAATTCCATTCATAAACTTAACAAGAAACAAAAAAAAAAATAAAAAAAAATCATTTACTCATGGGATATTTTCACAAGTTCTCGAGCATAAAATAAAGGAAGTTTTGTCTTTCCAAAAGCACAATGAAAGCCATATTTCCCACTTGAAAACATCAATACATATTCTAAAACAACTACATCATTCTCCATCATGGACCATAAACCCAAGAGAAAAGTCAAACATCAGCTCCATCTATGTCCCATTTTGACACTGAGTAGTGAGGATAGATGTTCTTGTTTTGTCTTGATTTTTGATGCTCGGTGCTCCAACAGTTGTCTTGTGGTGATAGATGGTATTCCTTTCCATTGCGGACCCTTCCCCGCCGAAACTTACCGATCTAAGTTTTGATTTGTGCTTATTGATCATTCTCTTATCTGGTAATGGACCTCTAGCAACAGGATCACTATAGTTAGGGATGCCCGGTTTTTTTGGAATCGGAACCGGTAGTTCCGGTTTTAGAACCGCAACCGGCGAAAACGGTTAAACCGGAACCGAAACGGTTCTGACGGTTCGGTTACGTTTCCGAAATTTTGGAACCGGAACCGGCGGTTCGGAACCGCCAGAACCGGCGGTACAGGTAGAAAAGTATTAGAAGGTTTCCACTACAAACCGGCGGTTTTTAGCAGAAAACCGACGGTTTTACGTACCATTTTTTCCCCTTTCCCTTTTTTCACTATCTATAAATACATTCTCCCTCAT
>JAYDZE010005584.1:0-10716 GCA_034509125.1 Monilaria moniliformis
AAATCCGAACCAAATTTTAAATTTCGGTTTGGTTCGGATCGGATATTCGGATTTCGGATATTTTGCTCACCCCTAATAGATTTGGTTTGGATGTGGAATGTTTTATGTCTATCCTAAATTACACAGGACGAACTATATCAGTACAAATCACAAGCTATATCATTACAAATCACATGATATATCAGCACACAACGTGCGTCTATGGAGAAGATTTTTTTAATCATTTAGTGGAGATATGGGGTACTAATAATTTGAAAATATAGGCAACTTTCATCTTTTTCTCACGTGTTACATTTAGTGTGGAATATGGAAAATCGAAAAATTAGGAAGTCAAATTTTATCCATACTTTCGTGCAATACATTTCTTAGATTTAGTTTGGATATGAAATATTTTATGTCTATCCTAAAATACACAGCAGAAACTATGTCAGTACAAATTACGAGCTATATCATTACACATCACATGATATATCAGTACACGACATTAGATATATTATTACAAAGAACAAACTATATAAGTTCACAGCACAAGATATATCAGTACATAGCACATGATATACTGTATTGAGGACACGAATTGAATCCATACCAGAATTTTGGACAACTTTTCAAATAATGATGGTTCTACTTCCACTTTATAGAGTAAATATGTGTATATGGAGAAAATTTGTTGAATCATTTAGTGGAGATATGTGGTATAATAATTCCAAAAATTTAGGCAACTTCCATATTTTTCTCACGTGTTACATTTGGTGTGGATAAAATTAACCTTATGATGATATATACCGTTCACTATAAAGATTCATGCTATTATTAAATTTCGACAGTATACTTTTGGATCTAATGATTAATGTTTGGTCTTACTTAAATACTAATAGGATGTATACTTAATGTCTCAACAAAAAAAATCACATTGGCTTCGTCGAACTGAAACAACTTTGTTAAATCTGCAATTCACGAAATTAAAATCTACAGTTTCCAATAAAGCTGTGGTGGGGTGAATTAGGTATTGGTGAGTTTAAAAAGAAAAAGAAAAAGAAAACAAGGTCGAGGGGAAATGTCAAATTAAGATATAAATTGTATAAGAAAGGAGCAATTAATTTTTGGGATTTGCAGCAATTAGTAGTATCTTATATTGCGGTAATTGGTCTTCGATTTTGCTTTTTCAGACAAAACTTCCAAATCTCAAAATGAGAAAATTCTCTTCTTTAGATATTTTGAAAGAGATATATGTATATGCAGCTAGAAACGTATATTCCATGCAATTTACTTATGATTAAGACCCCTGCAATGTTCCTTTTCTTTTTGGTGCCACACGCTATAAAAATATTATCATAAAATGTGTGTTCTGAAAGATCAGGTATCTGAATCAATCCATTATGACCATTACTTGTAACACACACACACAAACAGATATATAATTTCACACATGTTCAAAATATAAGAATAAAAGTCTATGTAATCCACCCTATTAGGTGACCAAACTATAAGACATAAATCTCGTTTTCTATGCTACGATAATATATATATATATATGTTGATTTAATATATTACAATTGTATTTATTAGTCATAACTGGATGAGTGCCTTCAATTTCTGATTTCTATTAGTCGTCTTCTGAGTACCTTATTTAATAGGATCAATTTCGATAGTTTGGTCAAGTTTGAGATAGCAGTTAAAATTTTAATAAATGATAGAAATAAAGTTTCGAATCTAAAAGAAAAAATCACTACTCCAACGCTGCAAGCATGTGTATAGTTTGAGTTCAGATTGTGGGTACTCACGTTTTCTCCATAAAGAGCAAAAAGGCTCAATCACCTGTAAGTGATGAGCAGCAGGTCACTGCAGTTTGCAAAACAAGCACCAAACCAAAAAACAAAGAAACAAACTGCCAACCTCATGCCAAAACCAAACATATCAGCAAGCCCGCGAGAGTTCTCCATACCAACCAAAAAAACCAAGAAAAAACAAGAACAAACTCAAAGGCTACAAGTCTGAGCCATGCCAACAGAGGCAATCCAAACTGAGAAAACAAAACGCATCAGAAGGCCAACAGAAATAGAAAACTAATCAGACAAGCATATATCATGGCTTCCTCGGTTGGTGGGTGTCGGGTTCTTCCTCTTCCTGACATTGTTCCACTTTTCCAAAATAAAACTCGGACTGGAAGGAAATTGAGGGCACTATTCTTTAGCCCAAATGGTCAAGCGCCAAAACAATCGCTTCTTTGCAAAATCTTAGTTAGACGCAAAATCGTAAAAAGCCATCTTATTTTTAATGTTCTAGATAGACCACACAATGACATAAAACATAGATACCCAAATCTTCTTATCAAAACCTCTAAACAAAGCACCAAGCCAAGCCATGAAACACGCCTTAGGTTCCCTGGGTAGACAAGTAGAGATCGTGCATTGTTTACAGCAAAAATGTTGCAGTCGAAGAAAATATGTTCAATGGATTCCTCTTCCTCCTTACACAAGGTGCACCGATCAACTTCGACTCCAGTGATGCCCTGTCTGAAGAGTCTTCCTTTTATGTTGAGACATCGTTGCAGGATGAACCATAGATGGAGTTGAGCTCGGGGTGGGCCCATTCTTCTCAAAGCAAGCTTACCATGTTGAAAATAATGATTTGTATCCGCCATAAGCTTCGAAACCTGCAAAACAAATTAGCAACAGAAAAGGAAAGGGAGATGTCAAACTGCCACATAGAAGTTCACCAACTAATTCCTCCCCCCAAACAAAGAGTTTCCTCTTCCAGCACAGATTCCATCTCTAAACATCTCTTTCCCACACTCTCAGGTCCACAATATAGCTCTCATTTTTATCAGAAAGCTATAGAAAAGCCTAGAGAATAAATAGGCATTAGTCTCCGATTCATGGATCAACCCAACACCTCATATGTCCTCCATTGACTATCCTGATCCGTATTTCTTTCTTGGCCACCTCTTGGGTTTCTGCACTGAAGCAATTGAGGCTTGTTATCTGACTCCAAAGACTGCTATGTTCATTTTCCTTTCTTTTTCTCAGATCCCCGGTGTTCTCGATAAACCTCCACTGCCACTTAAAAAGCAAGGAAGCATTTTTCACAAATATATCCCCGACCCCCAATCCGCCTTGCTCTCTCGGCTTTTAAATAACCTTCCAGTTGATCAAATTGCTTCATTTCCCCTCATCCGTTGTTCCCCACAAAAAAAAAAAAAAAAAAAACGTCTTTAGAGCTGGCTGATGCGCTGACCCACATTGTTGGGCATATGCGGAAGAGACTAAGGTATTACATCGGAAGATTGCTAAGAGTTGCCTTGATGAGGACCATAGTGGGTACTCACAGTCTCACATACACAAACATTTTCATGGTCTGTTCATGGATTATGATGTATCTATATGACATGATCGTGTTGCGTTGATTCTCTTCTTCATAATTATTGAGATTATAATTTCAACCAATCCTTTTGTTTTACCTAAATCAATACACAATCAAATATCTAAATTTTAAGTAGGCATGACTATTGAGTTCTAGCACAAGTAGAAAAACTCAAGTATCAAAATGCTCTTTAAAGAAAAGGTACTGAATGCAAATCCTACCTAAATATGAGTTATAATTCTATTTTATTTGGATACTAATCTAATCTATATTAATTTGGCTATTGATTCTATTTTATTTGGATACTAATCTAATCTATATTAATTTGGTTATTGGTTACTATTCGGTGCAAATACTAAAAGTTTTTAAGTCTCAATGGAATTTAATTAGCACTAATTCAAAAGATGGAGTTTAGGATTATACATATGGAAAATTTAATCGTCAAATAGCCGAACATTTGATCTTTTAACAAAAATATCCTAAATTATACATAATCACGATAAATATTCAAACTAAATGGTAAACATCACTTTAAACCCTATACCATACATATTTTAGAGAAAATCAAACTATAAAAAATATTTAATTAAATCACAAACTATCGACTTTATATCAAAATATTCTTTGTCCATTTTCTGAACTCCGGATCGACGTATTCGAGCATAAAACGACGTCATTTTCATGTCATATAAAATAAAAAATATAAATTATACAGTGACATCCGATGAGTTAAGTCAAGATTTTTGGGGCCAAAAAATGGACGTATGATATTTTTGTTACAAAATCGATAGTTTGGGATTTAATTAAATATTTTTTATACTTCAAGACATTTTGATAAAGTGACTAAATGAGTATAATTTAGAATTTAAAATGATATCTACCCATTTAATAAAAATGTCTCAAACGGTACATAATAACAATTAAATTATAATTTGGATATAAATTATTGTATTTCTAATTGATTCTGATTTTGCAACTGAGATTGATTATGGTCAAATTAGAATTTAGCTTTCGCTAATGTGGCACAATTATGTGTATAGCACACATGTGACATTAGGTTATCCACAATGTTGTGCTCCACAACACAACTACAGTAGCTAGGTCCCATAACTACTTGTACACATAAAAGTATTTTGTGCTCCTACTACATCCATGATCATGGAATACACCACAACTATAATATATTTTACCAATTTCTTATTTTTCTAATTCATTTTTATTTCATATAATTTATAATTATATATTGTAATTAATCATAAATATGATTTTATTAAAATCAAAAATTACATAATTCAAATCTTAAATGTACGATTCTTATTAAAATAAAAAATTACAAAATTAAAATAAAATAAAACTACACAAGTAAAAAAATCCAAATTTTATAATTGAAAATAAAAATAAAATTACGTAATTGTGAACAGATTTATAATTATCTTATAGCAACTGAGAACAACATAATTTCAAGAAATAAAAGTGACATAAAATGATGTTAATGTTGTCGAAAGGAATATTTGTTGCTTGCTTTGGGATTAAATAGCAGTTTAAACTTATTACATACCCTACTATTTTGTCTAGAGTATGTAAGAATAGGTTTTCAGCTTATGCTGAAGACCTCCCTGAAGATCTTATGCATCCAACTTCTCGAGCAAAAGTCTTGATTTGCTTCAACAAGGTTGTTTTATTATTGTAATTACAAAAGCACTAATACGGCAACATCTTATCATAAAAAATATTAATTAAGTACACCCATGATATTCATTGATCAAATAAACATAAAACATTATACTAACATAAAAAAAAACAACTGAATGTGTCAATATGAACCGACGAGCTAGTACTAGCGTGGAAACAAGCTAACAAAAATGGTAAAATGGTGTATCACTATTAATTCATCCCACATCAAAATTTTGACTCATTTCACATTTTGCTCCTACATATTTATATGATAATTTTCATCCCACATAAAAAATACATAAAAATGAGTACGGTGAAAGTGATTATAATTATGATTTTTCATCTTAATTAAAAATTACCATTAAAAAATTATTTTTGATTTTCTATAAAGATAATTGAATTCCAACTTTTAATTAAATGATTTTTTTTTGTTAATTATAAAAAATGATTTTAAGAATTTGAAAAAAAAAATTAAAGCTGGCGAACCGACACCCAGCCGTACGACGTCCACCTGTGGAGCACGTGCGACACCAATTGGCTGATGCGATCTCGTGTCGACGACGCGGGTGGGGAAGCTTGTGAAGTGCACACATGGAAATTTACACACCTTTATGTGTTAAATGTTGTGCGCTCCTGCAGTGCTGTGTCACATGTCGTGCGAGTGGCGCGCACATCGTTGTGCATGCCTTAGTACGCTAAATTATGTAACTCATTTCATTTACCAAGCAGTAAACAACATCGTTTTTTCTTGACATGTAGATAATTCGCGCGTGATGGCACACTTGTCAGACACCCAAATTCCGATTCACTTTGAGATTCAATTTTTGTTATTCAAACTCTCTATTAACCTTTTACGATTGAGTTGCTTCTTCTGCCCTTCTCTCTCAAGCTTAAGTTTTTCCGAAAACAAAACTTATAGTTTAAAGAAATCGCTCGATCAATCTATTCTCATAATTCGCAATCATACCACTATATACACAAAATTTCATTAACTTAGTTCGCTATATACAGAAAATTTTATCAATTTAGTTTACAGCTCAATCGATATGCCCTAGTCAGAAAAAACAATTTGTACATTTTTAATAAATCAATCAAAGGATTAATTGGTCATAAGTGTACACACTATAGTCAATTTTTAATTTTTCCCATACATTACAAAGTTGGTGACAAAATACACAAATTTTGATCATTAACAAAATTTCTCTGAAATCAAATTCCATCCAAATAGAAACTTAATTGACATTGAAATTTTGATATGCTGCATGACTTCAAACATTTGCATGCTAACTTGGAATTATGTATAGCCAAAACTGAAATATATGATGCTCAAAAGTCAAATATGAACACTCAAAAGTCACAAGATGATGCTTAGAAGTCAAACATAGATCCACATCTAACTTCTGAGCATCATATATTTGAATATTGTGCATTAATTAGCTATATATATTTCCACATAAGCAACCGAGTGTTTAAAGTTATACGACATATTTAAATTTCGATATCAAGTCAAATTCGATTATAGCAAAATTTGAAATAGGAAAACTTTAGAAATACTCATAAATAGTGTATTTTATCACAAACTTTATAGTGTATGGGACAAATCAAAATTTGACAATAACATAGGAATTTATGCTTAATTAAATTTAAAGTATCAAGTACTAAATTGTATTTTTTTATAAATTAAAGAAAAATGTAAAATTCCATATGTAAAGAATAATTAATTAATTTATTTATTATAAATCCATCTTCCATCTTTAATAATTGTGGAAGCTTTAGACACATGGTGAGGTTTAGTGGGCTTGACTAGTCCCAAAAATCGAGTTCACATACCTCGACTGCGTTTATTGTCTACCTCCAAATGTTCTGACTTTTACATTCATATGCGAAGGTAGTCCTAACTCATCTTTTGCATAAATGAGCTGCCTCATTCAATATCTCTTTCGAGCGTTGGGTTCATTCATTTTTAGATCACTCCACGCATATTAATGCCACCATAATGTCACACAATTTCATCATATCTTGGTTAAAAGTAATCATTTCAACGCCACTAAACTATTTGATGCTAGTAAGTTTTAATTAACTTCGAATCATGAATATATGAAGAATTAAATAGTCTGGCAGGTTAAGCTCTACGAATTGGAAAAACAAAGTTGCAGGACCAAAATTGATTAACCTGAACGGAGGCAGAGTATATTAAATGAGACAGACGAAGATCAATTGCTTCTCTTCACACAGCTGGGAAACTTAAAAATCTATCTCCAAATCCAACAACAAAGGCATTAACTCCAGTTAAATTTTTTGCTGACAAGAACTCTTATGACAAAGTAGGTGTGTGTATTCAAAGATGGTAGGAAGACATAATTCTCATTTATTATTTGTTAGGTGTATACATCAAATACATGATGCCGTAATTTCCCTTTTTAATGCGCATTTACACCTTCCTTTGACGCAAAAATAATACATTTTCCTTTTTTTAATAATTATATCCTCGACTAGGCCTGGGATTTCAAATTCATGCTCCAAACTTGGAAACATAACAAAGTATGTTCGAGTTAATATATATATTAAAAAAAAGGAGAAAATGTAGATGAAAAGGGAATGTGCGTTCAACTTAATCATCTTTAGCTAAAGGTATACTACATGGAAGAACCAAACCGTGTAAAACGTTTATATACCAAATCTTTTTAAGCTTATGAAAATACCTATTTCTCTATCTTTACAAAAAATGGGAACCAATGAATTTCAAATATGCCTCAAACAATGGTATCTCAAATGGATATGTTGAGATCAATTCTAGGCTTCTTGGCAGCCAGAGGCAATGGCACATTACAGTTACACCGAGGGCACTTTGGATTGCTGCTGGAGATGAGCACGTAGAGCAGACAGGTAGGGCAGCCAGCAGCGAACGACGACGACGACCTCTCCTCCTGCTCGAGATCGCTGTCCTTGATCGAGGATGATGAGTTCGATGGCAGCGAGGATGACTTGGACATTGATATCGAACGCTTCCTCACCGTCTCCTTCTCCGCCCTCTCGAGGGCCGTCTTGACCTTATCCAGGGTGCATACGCTCTGGTACGGAGACGAAGAGTGGGGCACGAGCTTCAAGTCCAGCCCCTCATCATCGAAGAGGTTTAGCGTCTGCTTTGATGAAGGCGGGTAGTTGAGGTCTTGAAACTTGGCCGCTGCCTTGCTGCTCTGTTGAGACCTGTTTTCTGTTGTTGATGATGATGAGTTTGAGGAATTGCATCTCTGCAGATACACTTTTCCTGACTGGAAACCAGACATGATTTAACAATTGATCAATGCCAGAATTACTAATTGAATAGGTATGTGATGATGATGTTCTGTATTTCAGCATTCATAAACAAATGAATACGTGAATTAGTATATAGTAATAGGACGAAATTGAACTTTAATTGCAACGCAAGAGAGTGTGGAAGGTGATGAATATACAATTAATTAGATGAGCTTCAATCATGGCAGAAATGACTCCACAATCCCAAGAAAAATAACGGAACATAATTAAATTCATTAAATGCCCCTATTAATTTTCTCATGAATGATCTAAATTGTGATTACTCTCTAAAATGCAAAATCAAGATAACATAAAACAAAATCAATCTATTCTCCACCACAAAAAAAGAAGAAGCCAGAATTCAATATTACACAAAGCGACTACGGTACAAAAACATCAGTACAATCGATCAAGAAAAGGCATGTGATTTTTCGTAATCTCGCAGCTGACCAATACGCACAAGAAACAAAATTGAAGAATTATGTACAAAGAGATTGTACCTTTAGGTCGAGGCGCTTCTCCCAGCCGCAGGGGACTTGCAAGTCGAGGTCCAACTCCTTAGAATCAAGGGCTATACATCCGGCGAGCAAGTCGCGGGTGATCGGAGCCGTCGGTTTGGGAGAATCAGCAGCATCGCCGCCGTTGATCAATCGGACCAAGGAACTGACATCAGCGGCCATCTTACCACGGAAAGTAGAGAGTATATCTATCCTCTGTATTTGGTTGGCAGATAAAGGAGGAGCAGAATTTGCAGGAAAAGGGGGAGAGAGTAGAGAGAGATAGGGAGGAGTCGGAGCGTGTGAGGCAGAATGAATAGGTTTGGGTGAAAGGAGTGTGTGACGATATAAATATAACAAGGAGAAGAAGATGATGAACCCAAATCACCACCTATACTAGAATTAATTAAATGGGCATAATGAAGAATAAAGTGATGTTAATTTATATTATAATGGCATTTGAATAGGAGTAGAAGTAGGAAGTGGTAATTTTGATTTGGAGTAATAATGAAAATTATAGATAGATGGTTTGGGGCTTGGGGTGCAATAAATGCAGAGAGAAGAGGAACACAAAAGGACAGCTGTGAATTAATGCTGCGCACAATACAAAGACCTTTTGGGTTCCTTAGATAAGCCATTAATGACTGCTTCCTTCTTCTCTATTTTGTATCCATTTGTGTTTATGAATTTTATTGTCTTTTTCTTTGGCTCTCATACTCCCAAATTTAATTTACAAAGGTAGGGCTGTAAGTTGGTCACCCTCACCACACTCAATAGTCAATTCTATATAAGTCTATTCTTTTGATTCAATTTTTGTGAAGAGAGCTTTTTACTCCCATTTTTCACTTTCTATCACAACTTTTTCTTTTAATGCTCTAAAACGGAATGGATCGTTCCCAACTCATTTTGCGGATTGTTGTGAGTGCTATAGTACTCTGACTGGGGGTGGTAAAATTGATGAATAGCTAATATTATAAAGCAAGGAAAGCTACTCCATTCTTCCACCAATATAAGGCCATGTTTGGTACTATAGATAAGGCCCAGATAATATAAATTATTTGGCCCCAACAGTATATATCTAGTGTTTGGTAGAATTGATTGCTTTTAACCTCGGCCCGACGGGCCAAGATAATTTATCTCGGCCCGCTCCTAGAATGTCTTAAACGACGTCGTTTGCTTCCTTTCATAGTCCACTGTTGTTTCGTGCTTGACGGATTTGGCCTCTCTCTCTCTACCTTCTTTCTCTGCCGATGGAACTCTCTCTACCCCTCCCCCCTCAGGCGGCGAATCCGGCGGTAGTGGTGGTTGTTCGCTCGCCGCCACAGCCGCCGTTTCTGAGACTCCTTTTTCTTTTCTCGATTTGGGGCTTTGATTTCTTCGATTTGAGGCTTCGAAACCTCGATTTGGGGCTTCAATTTCTTCGGTTTGGGGCTTCGATTTCTTCGATTTGAAGCTTCGAAACCTCGATTTGGGGCTTCGATTTCTTTGATTTAGGGCTTCGATTTGTTCAAAGGAGAGCGCCAGTCACCGTAGCTTGGCGGGGTGAACTCAGACGGCGGCGGCGCTGCAACTGGGTTGGCAGCCATGGCGGTGACTCCCTCTTTCTCGATTCTGGTGTGTTGGTAGGAGGCTGTGATGATTGTGAAATAATCTGAGCCTAATTTCTGTGTTCTTGTTCGTTTTTTTTTTATGATTGTTTCTCCGTTCTTGTTCGATTTTTGCTCTGATTGTGTGTTCGATTCTGTGTTGGTAGAACAGATGTTGCATGATGATTTCTTGGTCGTTTCTGTTGTTGTTCGATTGATGGCTGGTTGGAGGCTATGATGATTGTGAAATAATCTGAGCCTAATTTTCGAGTTCTTGTTCGATTTTTGTGTTGATTGTT
>JAYDZE010005595.1:0-10716 GCA_034509125.1 Monilaria moniliformis
TCATAGACTACGGTTATTTTGGACTGTAGTGTTTGATATTCATACACTACAGTATAGACTACGGTTTTCACGCACCCATAGTCTATTGGAAAAAAAAAATGCTCATAGACTACAGTTGGTCCGAAAAACCGTAGTGTATGACAAAACACTACGGTTTTTTCAAAAAACCGTAGTCTATGCAGTGTAGTGTATGAGCATATTTCTTGTAGTGACGGCCCGTGTGGTTGAGTCCAGAATGTCCCACATGTACCATGTAGTGGCTCCGTCTAACCACACGGCCCGTGCAGCTATGCCCACCCTGTAAGCCCCACACTGCTCGTGTGCAAGGGCGGGTTCGCTCTTTTGAACAATTTTTTATAAATGCAGTTTTTTTTTTACTTTGATAAATGCAGAATGTTTCCATGAGAGAGATGTTCCCTTCTTGGTAGAGCTTGTTATTGTTTAATTCTATGGTACTGAGGATGATTGCATTACATAATTTGGTTATTCAATGTATAGTATGCATCTAGCTTAGTGTTTGCTAATTTGTGGAGCTTTGCAAATGATTGTTCTTGTTAAAGTAGTCAATGATTGCTCCATTCTTTTGGTTGATGTTCTTGGTCCTAGAAATGTTTCTTGTGCATACACAGTCTCTCATCTCTTCTGAAGCCCTCCATTTATTCCTTTAATTCAACTTTTTATAGGTTGAGTCCACCCTTTTGTTTGCAATTCCTCTTGTGTTCCATTACAAGAACAAATTCTTGGAAAGCTCCAATGTCTTCATGGTGGATTCACATCAGTCATCATGCATCGCTGAAATGTTCAGGGCTCACTACGCGGGCCGAAAGACATTCTCCGTTGTACATAAGTGCTAAACGGGCATAGAAAGTCGTCTTTTCTTGATCATCGGGCGTGGCAAATACCTGAAAGTACCCATCGAAAAAACAAAAGAACTTTTTCCAGGATAAGCTTTCAAAAATTTGACCTATGAGTGGTAGTGAGAAAGGATCATTCCTTATGGCGATATTTAGCTTTGGGTAATCTATGCACATCCTCCACCCCGTCACTATTCGGTCGGTGCTAGCTCGCGATTGGCATATTCAATGACTTGTATGTTGGACTTTTTCGGGATCATATGAACTGGATTTACCGAGTTATTGTCTGAAATCAGATAAATGATCACTAAAGACATAAGTTTCAGCATTTCTTTGAGTACCGCTTCCCTCATGTTCTGATTTAGCTTCCTCTTCTGATCTCGGTATAGCTTAGCTTCCGACTCTAGTCTGATGTAATGCATGCACAAATCTAGACTTATCCTCATGATGTCAATTAAAGTTCAACAAATAGCTCTTTTATGTTTCTTCAAAACTTTGATCAATTATTTTTCTTGATTCTGGTCTAAACTCCTATTTGTAATCACTGTTAAGGTCTCCTTATCTCCCAAAGAAACGTATTTAAGGCTTGGATGAAGTGATTCCAGCTCTAGCTCGAGTGGGTGAACTTCTGATGGTAGTGGACGTTTTAATGGACTTTCGCTGGGCAATCCGGATGACCTTGGCAGCTCCTAGGTCCCTACTGAACTAGTGAACTTGGGCTTCTCATACAAATTAAGAATAACCTCCTATATTTCCTCATCACTTAAACCCTGTGAATTGAATAACTCCCTCGGGCTACTGGCTTCAAGGTCAGCTTGCTCCATAATAGAAGAGTTAGGATGCATATCCTGTAGAACTCAATCTCAATAAACTTTTGGACCATCGGATCAATAATATCTAGGGTACGTGGATTCTTAACATAGAGTGGTTTCTTAATAACACCATCAAATTTAAGGTAAACTTGACACCATGATAGTCCAAACATATAGTGTCATCGAACACATTTATTATAGTTTTTGCAGTGCTTAGAAATTGTCTACCAAGTAAAACACCACTCGAAACCTTAGAGAACATGTCATTCATTTTGATAACATAAAAATTTGTTGGATATAAGAAATCATGGACTTTAACAAGCATATTCTCTAACACACCCTCTAGACATAAGCATTATTGATAAGCAAGTTGAATCACATCTCTAGTATCAACTTACTCGAGTCCGGTTAAATTATTTTACAATGAGAACAACATAACATTTACAGAGGCTACTAAGTCATGCATAGTATGTTACATCTTGACATTTCCAATCATAATGGAGAATAATAACATACATGTATTATTGCATTTCAACGGGAGTTTAGTTTGAATAAAAAAAGATACATTTTCCCTAGTTACAATCTTTCCATCTCCCTTTGACATTTCGTTGATGAAATCCTTGACAAATTTGATGAGTAGGGGCAGTTTCAGTGCTTGGAGGAAGAGAATGTTGATTTCCATCTTACCAAAAATAGACATAGAATTCACTGGATCATCATTACGCTTCATTTTTGCCAATCGCCCCGGAAAAGGTGGTGGAACCTTCAAATTTCAATAAAGTAACATCTTCAAATTCTCCTTTTTAAGTACTTCTATTGTGTCATTGGTTCAGTCCCTTTTTTCTAAGACGAGTGGCCTGAACCAGGTGTTGGATGGAAGGGAGCTTCTTTGGCTCTTTCTTGGTTCTACTGTTCAAGATGGTCATTTGAACTTGGCAACTCAGTCAAGATGGACAATTTAGTCATGTTTGTAGAGGTCTCTTCTGGTCCACTCTTGAAATCTGAGATTGTTGGGCTCTCCAGCTCATTTCCAGATCTCAATGTTATCTGACTGATGTTTTCTTATGTGGTGATTGCACTTGGTAGAGAATTTTTCCTTCATTTCCACGCAACTTGTTCATTGAAACTGTCAATTGAAACATTTGCGTTGTAAGTGCCTTGAGGCTCACTTTATGCTCTTTTCGTGCCTCTTCTAGCTTGTCGACCACATCATTATTGGCCTATATATTAGTATGGAGGAATTGTTGAGAGGTGATAAGTTCACTCATCATTTCTTCTAAGCTTTTGGTCGACTTTGGTGGATTTTGTGGTTGATCAGCATTGGTGCAGTGGCCTGTATAGCCAATTCTGCACTCATGGATGTTGCTGATGTTGGTTGTTGGGCACATATGGTGGCGGTGCTGATTATGGTTGTTAAGTTCGCTTCACCTAAAATTTGGATGATCGCGTGAATTGAGGTTATAAGTTGACACGTACAGGTCTCTCTTAGGGCCTTGACTATGTCGATTCCCTGTTGCATTGATGTATGCTATAGTGTCCATCTCTTCCATGCGACAATATAAGGAAGTGTGTCCTAATTTCCTGGGTGAGGGTATCTTTTGAATCTTTTATGCTGACGTGGCAAGTAACTTCTCCAATGTCCCTATCTTTGCATCTATCTTCTTCTCTAAGTCGGTTGTACTTGCATTTGCATGGGCTGCTCTCTTCAACAACCTCGTGTATGGCTCCTCATACTCTCGGGTTGCCTCTACTAAATGTTGTATCAATTGCTTTGCCTCACTAACCCCTTTTTTTCGAGAATCCCCCACCACTTAAAGAGTTGACTACATTTTTTGATTCAATAGTTATTTCTTGGTAGAAATATTGGAGCAAGTCTACTTTAGAAAATTTATGGTTGGGACAACTACCCACCAATCTCTTGATTCTCATCCAATATTCTCTTAGAGATTCATCAAACCCTTGTTAAACCCTCGTGATTTCATTCTTTAAAGCATTGCTTTTGATTGGTGAGAATAAGTACTCTAGGAGTACCTTCTTCATTTCTGCCAATGTAGAGACTGAGTTGGGTGTAAGGCTAGTAAACCATGCATCGACCCTCCCCGTAAGAGTAAAGGGTAGCACCACGAACCGCAATTGTTCTTCATTAACTCCTTGCGGCCTTCTTTGAATCTGACACATTTTTATAAATTAATAAGAAAGTTATATTAATTTTTTTCCATGGAACTTCTACAAGACATTCAGCAATGCCAACTTAATTTTGATTCAAGTGTCTCCATCGGCCATTCTAATGGGGTTGGAGGGTCATCCTCCATGTGGCTGGAGAGTTTGCCAACTATGGGTCATCTTCATTAGGCATGTTGTTCTCCAAGTTAGAACCAACATCTAATATGAGATCAAAGTCACCCTCGTTATCACGTTCGGAACTCAAACAGGCACAGTTACGTTCAGATAGTGTTGGGGTTGTATATTATAAAGTATGCTTTACAAGTTGCTTATGTATTAATAACCCCAAGAACTATCATTCTCTGACTCTTGTCAAGAGATATTATTGTTACACAGTTTGCCTTTTATAATCTGGTGATTATGTTGTGAGCAAATGTAATCTGTGATTATAATTGAGTAAGCAAGTCTAGTTAGTGAATTGTAGATTAAATGGTAGTAAAGTAATTACTAAAGGTCTCTCAATTGGTGCCTTGCAGAAGAAAACTAAGCTTCCCAACCTAGATTGACTTGGACGATCTATCGTGAAAGGTTGCAGTGTCAGTCCAAATGTTTACTAACCTTGGTAAACAAATGACACTATTGTGGTATAGCACTGAAGGATTCACGTTGAGATAAATCTTTCTTGCTGATTATTGAAAGACGAAATCTCAGTGATTTTTCATTACTGAATCTTTGCATATAACATTGAGCATACATTATTAATTATGCACAACTTTGACTTATCAAAAGGTACGGATTTTTCGTAACCCAAGAATCCTGATATCTTGGGTAGTGGTAATTAATATCTAGCGATGCTAGGATTGTTATTGCATTGAATCGTTTCTTGGACGACCTGGTTGATAATATCCCCAAGAGGTGTTTGAGAAAAAAAATTATTACACGAAACCCGACCGATTGAAATTTATTCCAGTATCATAAATATTTTTCTTAAACTAGACCACTCTTGGTAAAAGATATTAATTAATTAAAGTCAGAAGCAGGCTTAAATTAATTAATTGATATTTTAATCTTAAACACGGGAAATAAATTAATTAAGGAGGAGGCCCAAATTATTCGTAATTTGGATTTGGACGGGTATGTCCATATTAATTTACAGTTGTCCAAATTAATATTCTAATGGGATTTAATTAAATTTGGGCTTAATTTGATTAGTAAAAGCCCAATAGGAAGGCCAGTCCAAATTCCTTGAATCTCTAGCCCATTCATTACATATTCTATAAGTAGGGGAATGGAGAATTAAGTTAATTATGTCTCTTGCATGAGAAACACGACTAAGCGTGTTTTCTCTTTGTTCTCTTTCTATTTATTTTCTTCTCCACTTCAGCCTACAGGGTTTGATAGAATGCAGTCCATATTACATTCAAACCCTGAATTTGGGTAATAGGCTAGAATATTCGACGTAGAATATTGGAGAATTGGTCGGAGTTGCAAGCTCTTTCTACAAACAGAAGATCCGCAATTAATGGTAAGATTCGGACTCTTAGATATAATGATCTAGGATTTCAAATTAATTAATTTTCTATTTGCGTTCTAGGCAGATTTGTTTAAATTGCATGAATAATTAGATTTCGAACATCAACCTATGAGATCCTGGTTTTAGGGGAGTCTTCATCGATCTCCCCCATCAATTGGTATCAGAGTCGGATCATAAGCTCAGATGTTTAGAATTTAATTTGCTTTTCCTGGGATATCTGTAGTTGTGCTTGTTTTTCAGATTAAGTTTGTCCGAATTTAATTTCTGCAATTAATGTTTTACATGGAATAGAATGCAACTAATTTTATTTTGTTCAAGTTGTGTTTTTCAATAATTGTAAACCCACGAGGGTTGAATGTGGTAGATTAGGATGTTTTTCTTTTATTTCTTGTAAATTATATGTAATTGGAGCGAGAAATCAAACAAAGAATACGAAGAACACAAAGAATGGAGCATCGGATCCGGGCCACAACATGTGCGTCGCAGAGTTCCACCCGATAATGTTTTAGATTTGACTTTATATCGTAACAGATTTGCAAAACCGACGGTTTCGATTAGAAATATGTTGGAAATATTGAAACAGATTCAAATTTACGTTGAACGAGCGTCAAGTCATGCTACCACATCAAGGGCGGGGAGATGATATGAACCACTAGATCGCCAGACACCCTAGGGATGCGGAAGCGGTGGAAAACGACGGTGGTTGGCCGAAAATCGAACTCTAGGTTGTCTTTCACACGAAATTTGAGGTAATTTTGGACTCGATTGACGACGAGACCAAGGCCTACAGTGAGCTTCGTCCAAGACGAGTCAACGGGACCGATGGGGTGCCGGTGGCGGTGTAAATCGGCCAGAAGTCACGTCGAAGCGGGCTAGGAGGTGAATTTAACTAGGACCAATCACTTTCGTCTATTTATTGCCAGAGACGGAGAATTTGGCAGGGAAATTTGCGGTGGGGCTAGGGTTTCGAATCACGATTCAATTGCGATGATTCGATCCCATAATCACGGCAACGGCGCATGAACCAGGCGGCGAAACCTTAGGGCTTTTGAAGTCCATGGCCTGTGATTCAAATCCCATATGGTGGAAAAGTTGACGAAGACAGCCAATTTAGGAAAAGAAGACGGCGACTTTGCGTTGGACAATACTGCGCTATATAGAGGAAGTTCCCGGTGAAATTCACGGTGGATAAGATTGTCTCGCGTCCAATTTTCGATGTCGATTAACCACCCTCATCGAGGTTCTTTGATCGGTGGCAGTAGGAGGAGCCGTCATCGCCTATGGAAGCAGATAGAATGACAATACATCTTAGGTTTTCAGAGGTATGATTTCGGAAATTCCAGGCTTAATTTCCGACATAGATGCACTTTCCTGTCAAATTGGTGACGCCAATCGACAACCCTCATCGAGAGGAGTTGTTTAGTGGTCCTAGGGTTTAATCCCTAGGGTTTCTTGTTAATTTGGGGATTTTTTATAATTTCAAAATTTTAATTCGATTTTTCTTCCCAAATTTATTTTATTAATTATGAGGTTTAGGATTTTTTTTTTTGCCAAATGTAAATGGGTTGTAATTTATTTTATTATCTGTTTTATTTTTGGTAAATTATTCTCTGTGTTTTTAAGTGGTTTAATTGCTCTTATCTGCCTATGTGATAATTATGTGCAAAAACCATATTTAAAATGACTAAGCAATAATTACGACTAAGTTTTACTTGTTTAAAATAAATAAATAAGTGTTGTATATGGTATCCATAAATTGGTCTATTTATGAAGTAATTTCTAATAATTTACCGATCCACCCTAGTGGGAGCTAGATTCCCAAGAAATTACAAGTTTATATGACTAGACTTCTAAATGATAACTGTAGAATTTTATTACTGGCATGTGACCTCCCCCAGGAGGAGTATCAAAACCAAAATAAAATTCTTCGTGATAAATTTATGGTATCGGCTTAGGCACGATTTGACAACCATGCCCCCTTAATGGTCTTTGGTCTATCTGTCACGTCGTGGGGCTAGAAAGTTGTGTTTGAGCATGGATCAATATTTGACTACCCTAGTATAAAAAATTATATGTGATAATATGTTTATTTCTTCACTACCTATCTTTCACTCCATGTTGCTTTAATTACTCAAATTATTTTTTCTTGAGTATGTATTTCGGAATTATAAAATAAGTAATTTGGATATTGTCCTAATTACCTTGAAAAAGCCATAAGGAAAATTTTTCAAATGGTTATCATAAAGGACACAAAAGTGGATAAAGGTACATCTTAATTACTGAAAGTCAAAACATGATTAAATGATTTGTTCTACCTATTCATAGGTAGTAGATACAAGAGTCATTAATTATGTTTGCGTTAATAAAGCGAGTTTGCTTGGAAACAAGACGACTTAGTAAAAGCCGTTATTTTCTAGGGCAATGCTGTGAGAGTGGCAGCGTTGCAGTGGGAGTCGTGCAAGCGATAGTTTATTAGTTTAGAAAATTGTTTTACATGCTTATTTAGAAGGAATGTAAGTTCAATTTTAAAATTATTAATAAATGGATAAATTGTTTCTTTTGATAACTTATGGTTATTAGGAAAAGTAACATGATTATCTATTTTGCATGTTAGTATCCAACTCTACACAATAAATTATGCATAACTCAATGCAACTTATAATTATAACTTGTCAAATCAATTTTAAAACAGAAGTCTCCAAGTTCCATTAATGATACATATATTTTTTCATCTAAAGATAGGTCATAATGACCTTAAATGATCCAAAAGTTGGCGAACCCCGGTCCATAGTAGGATCTGTGTGTAGAACATTTTCCAACTTGTGAATCATTCTTGGAAAAGCAAGATGACCAAAAGGACCTTTCGAGGTCCAGGGATTAGGGCCTATGATATGTTATAACTCATTCATTTCTGATGACTATAGACCAACATCGATTCAAGTTAAGGTTGTCTTAGAATATTTTGATTTTTTTCGATGATTACTCTTAATGTGGATATGTCTTATTGATTCGGCATAAGTCAGAAACCTTTGAGTTATCAAAGAATCTAGAACACTTACGGCTACATATAGTAGAAAGACTATCAAGTGCTTACAATCTGATTGTACATACGAGTACCTTAACAGTGAATCTAAGGAGTACTAATCAGAAGTGGGAATCACATCCCAATTGACTACATCTGGTTTCCGAAACAGAATGATGTAGTAGAAATGAGAATTGCCTATTTCGTTTAAAACATACTCAAGAGACAGTAATATGCATTTTAAGTTATGGTCCCACATAATCGGTCCTGAAGATTCCAAATGAGTTGTAAATTGGGTGACAACCTAGTTTAAGACAACTCATGGTTCGGAATTGACCAACACTCGTGTTGGAGAAGGACGACGTTTAGATTGGCACCTCATTTTAAAATGTATTTATGTATGAGTATTCTTAGGGAATGAAAGTGTAGAATTTCCATAGTCCTCACGATCGTAAGGATATTGGTTGTGCCAATACTCGACTCTTAGAGCATGACTAAGTGAAAAAACCACGAATCCACTAAGTTTTTAAGTAATTAAAAACTATCGGAAAACCGCATATCCAAGAGAAAATACAACATGTATGGCAGCTTGGTGCTCCGCACTGCCGCCATACCCTAATTATCACATATACACATTATAGAACCTCATTACAGTGGGAGCTTACAAAATAACCGTATAAGGTCCGTAAGCTTTGAAAAATCTTCGGATTCAGTTCCTAGCTTGGAAGAACCGAATCCCTAAGCTTCAAAAAGATCATGTCTAATAGATTCTAATGTAGTGGAAAGGTTATCAAAGAACTTGAAGGTTCTTGAACTTCCAAGAATCTAAACATTCAGATTTTAGCTTGGAAGAACCAAATCCTCAAACTACAAAGAAGCTATACGATAAAGGGATGATCCTTCTTACACAGACTCGATGATATCCTAACTGCAATCAATGCTAAACCAGAAAAAATTACGATGTTGTACTCATGCCCAAGGTTGTTTGACCAGTGAGAGTAAATGAGCTACAAGAGTAAAAGAGGATCTAACGAGAAGACTGTTGTCTTCAAGGCAAGACTAGTGGCGAAAAGTACATCAATAATGATGAGATCTTTTTTTTTTTGCCTATGTCTGTGCTTCAGTTGGTCCGTGTTTTCTTGTTGATAGCATTTATATAATTTAGGAAGTTTTGTAAATGGACGTCAAGACCGTTTTCTTTAAGGAAAAGTCTTGAGGAGACCGTTAACATAGAACTCCCTAAAGGATTTGTGGTTAAAGCAAATGGGCAAATGATCTAAAGCTTAAAGAAGTCCATTAATGGATTGAATGAATCTTTAAGATCATAAAACCTTTGTTTTCCTTTAGGTGGTCAAATTCTAAGAATTTGAACAGTGCCCTGATGAAAGTTGTGAAATGTGATAAGAAGTAAGGGATATTCTTGGTGTCATACGTAGATGCCATCCCTTGATTGGCAACGACAAGAAGATGTCATCAGGCGTAAGGGTATGGTTATCCAAAATAAATGAGATGAAGGATTAGAGGGACGTATAGCCATATTCTTAAGATAATCTTAAGAATGAATAGTTGTGCTTGTCTTTGAAATCTTACATCGTCATTATGCTCAAGGGTTTTAGTATGCAAGATTCCATGAAATGGTCAAAACCTTTCGAGATGGAATCACCATATCTATATTATATGTCATACGACACAAAATTAGATAGAGAAAGTGAGAAAATTTTCATTTCCTTGTGCACATGGAAATCTCATGGATACTACAATTTTCATAGAACCTAATATTTACTTTGCTTTCACATAGTAGCAAAATATCAGTCTAACCCTGGTCAAGATATTCGACTGTGTAAAGAATATACTCAAGTACCTTAAAAGGTTAAGGAATATATGTATATTTACTAGTAAGACAATCTATATCATGTGGGTTATACAAAATAAAATTCCAAAACTAATTACGACTTGAGAAATATACCTGTAAGTATGTGTATACCTTAGAAAGTTGAGCTATCTAATGGACGAATGTGAATCAGAAGCGTTTCTCAATCACGGATTCCACCATATTGATGAATGTAACTATTTTCACGGTTACATAGAAAAACACTTAGATCAAAAACTCCCTAATGGATCTATATTGAGTATCACAGTCTGCTAAAATATTTCAAGTATAATGACAAATTCGGAAGAACTACAAGTTGTAAAAGCTATTAAAACACATAGAGAGGTAGCATCATTCTTAAGAATGGAAATTCTGTGATGACGAGAATTGCATAGGCTCATACCTGACCACTTATTTCATAAGTTGATGATGCATGTAGAATCATCAAGTGAAATAGATGG
>JAYDZE010005606.1:0-10715 GCA_034509125.1 Monilaria moniliformis
TCTCATAAATTTGGGAAATAAGGTTTTACAAATACAAAGCAGCTAAAAGCTTGCTTTTCAGTATACACCCTAACAGACCTCGAGTCTGATCCTTCACACACCTCTCTACACTTAGAATAGAAGACTGGAATGGAGACGACTAGTGAGAACACTACACCTCTTTACTTTCACATGTTCGGACCATCATCCCTGCTACAGCTCCGATCTGCCTAGCTAGATATTGTTGCATCTTGTTTACTTTAATGTTTACAGTGGAACCAACAAACAATTTCGATATTTGTCTCTAGTTGTTTTCAAGTTTAAGTTCTGTTTGAATGATTATCTTGGTTTTGTAGTTGTAATGTTTCTGCAAATATTTCTAAGTTAACGTAGCTTATTTAATCTTGTCGCCTGAAATCATGTTCTCCTTGCGTTTTTGTTTCTGACTAAACGTGTTTTGTGGCTAGGATAGAAGAGAGATTTATGATCTCAGTTCTATTTCAAGTTGTTTTAGCGTAGAAAGTAGGTAGGTAGGACGTTCCATTAGGCCAGTTTAAACGCGTTAGATTTACTTTTTGTTGTAGCTTAAATTGAGGAAGTCCCGTCCGAGCAGTTTCAGGCGGATTTCAGTCTTCCATCTCTGCAATTATGGTTTGGGTGGCTGGAAGGGACGACATGTTGTGGTCCCGATCGCTTTAATTATCTGCAAGTACTACTTTTACTTTTCTGCATAAAGTGTTAAAGTGCAAACAAACTGTCCAGACCGCAGTTACCCAAAAATGCTAAAAGAAATAAATAATATATTGTACCATATTGTCTCATACATAGGCAGGAAAAGGTTTTGACCGCACCTTACTTTTCAGAAATGCTTTAACAACAAGTGCAGGCCTGCAGCCATGCCTAATTGCTTTTTAATCATCTGAGTTAAATAGTTGGTAAGTAGGTTAGTTTAGAGGTATACATAGGACTTCTTAGTTAAGCTTGTTCAATTTTCATAATTTAGTTTAAGTGTCTTTTAACCTGTCAGACACGCCTTTTAACTGCCTAGCTCATACCCGTACCCTAATCAAGCGATAGTTGTTAGCCACCTACCTTTGCATTATTAGCCTAGTATAAACAACCCCTTTATTAATCACACATAGTTAGTTCCCCCACATCCCAATCAAGTGTGGCGGCATCGCCAACATCACACATATAAACACATTAAGTAGGGTTAAACAAACACATTTCTCCTGGATTCGTCACCATCCTTACCAAATACTATCTTTAGTGTAAAAGTAAAGTGGGGAACATGAAATCTTTTTGATCGAGTCTCCAAGAATTCAACGGCACACGAGCTACAACCTGGCCGAACTAAAGGTTCTGAAGGGAAGTATGAGACTCGAGGCACTCACCGTAGAACACAGAAGAAATGAGTCCAATCAAAAATGGCGCCGTTGTTGGGGAATGCGAAGTTTATTCTTAGTTGAGTTGTGTTTATGTAAATATATTTTCTAACCCTCTTCCTGTTTTATTTTTCTTTTCTTTCTTTCTTAGTTTATGAGCGGGTCCTCATGTCCTAACCTGCGGTTCGATCATGAGATCGATAGAACCGCAAAGAGGCTAAAGAGGCTAAAGGACGCAATTGAAGGCAAGGAATGGTTGTACGCTACCCTATCTGAAGGACCAGAATCTGAGGAGGAAGTAATTGCAATAATCACAATGCAAGTGTTTAGAATCAAGGTGAAGCTGCCGGACAGAGAGGAAGACCCATGTTTGTCGGACCTCACTCGCCATGTTACTTATGACCCCCCAACCCCTTTCAAACTGCCCGAATGAACCCCCCCGATAGAAATTAAGGTGGCTCAACTGAATGTGCTGCCAAAGTTTTACGGGAAGAAAAACGAGGACCCGTACAACTTTTTGTGTGAGTTCATCAAGATGTGTCGAATTCAGAACAGACGCAGCGGAGTCACTGAGGAATAGTTCAGATTGGCAGTGTTACCATTCACATTATTGCGGAAAGCAAATGCCTGGTTCGTAAGTCTACGGCCAGACTCGATAGAAACTTGGTCGGAAATGAAGAGGATGTTGTTGGAGTATATTTTCCCTACCGGAAAAACCAACGACGTCAAGAAGGAGGAGACTACTGGAGTCCAATAAGGGTTCGATGAGCAGCTGAACCCATACTGGGCACACTTGAAAAGACTGTTGGAAAGTTGTCCAAACCACAAGCTATGAGATGGAGATCTACTTCAGTACTTCTACCAAGGGATGACCGTGGAATCGAAAAACTTAGTAAACTCATCAAGGAGAATTATCCACAAGATGAGTTAGTGAAACCAGGAAGGTGATCCAGATGTTGCTGGACGCCACAAGAGAGTATGAGGAGCCAAACGTCTGACTTTTATGTAACGCGGCTCATGCCAGTGCCAACACAGACGAATTGGAGGAAACAATTGAAGACAAAATCAACAAGCTGGAAAAGATGCTGACCTCGGTACTAGACAAGGTTGTCCGAGGACCAGTGCCCGAGGAAGTGTGTGGAGCCTGTGGAAAACTGGGCCATATTTCGTCGTACTCCAGAACGGAAGATGCAGAGCAAACTGCCCAAGTCAATGCTGCAGGGAACTGGCAAAATCAGGGACAGAGGCACGACCCTTTTGCCCCAACATATAATCCTGGATAGAGAGACCACCTCAGATGGGCGAGCCTAATCAACCGGAACCTCAAAACCAACACCAGCAGCTTCCCAATCATCCACCTCAGGCCCAAAACAATTAGAACCAGCACAATTAAAAACCCTACCGCCCACCACACCAAAGGAATTTTCAATTCCATAATAACCACCCGTCAGCTGGACAGTTTAAACCCACCCAGTCCAGAGCCCATAATCTGTTAAACCCAGTCATGCGTATGTGCCAAACTTTTCTGGCCTACAATCTGGTAGGGTGGACGACTAGTTTCAGTAGGGTCTCTGTGGCCGAACTATATTTCACTTGGTGCATGCACTAAGGAATTAAGGTAGATCTGAGATTTTGGTTGGCCTATCAGATTAAGCTCATAAGCACACATCCCACACTTAACATTACTTTGTGTCATGTGTTAGGAGCATATTTGAATTGAAATTTTGATGTTGTTTTTGGAAAGTGAACTGTATTTAGAATATTGCGCTCCTCCTGCCAAATTTGATTTATATTTTCTGCGAGGTACCTTGATTGAGTACGTGCGCGACGGGATCCCTAACTTCTACATGCTTAGCGAGGCAGTACCGACATCTAGCACCCCATGGAAGTCTATCGAGTAGGACCCACAAGTGTCCGACAGGCTAAGAGCCGTGGAGCACCAGCTAACCAAACAAAGGAAACAGTTGAAGAAGATGGAAGAAGCAATAAGGGAAATGAATGGCAAATTCAAAACCTTCACTAGAGAAATGTGGGGGATGTTCTAGAAACTCCCAGTGCCACCGACTGAAGCCCAATTGGAGCGCCCAAAAAAATCTGCAACACCTAAGGAGGAACCCGAAGTACCACCCACAACTAGCACAGAAAGAACGTCTGCGGTGCCGGTAGAAGACCTTCTGCAGCCGGCAATCAACCTTAATAGCCCAGGCACTTCGAAAAGCCTGTCGGTACACCGAAGCTGACTGAACCGATAACTATGTTTTCCCTAGTGTCTTTTATTTTCTTTAATTTTCGTTTTACCTTTCTTTTCTCGTCATTTCTCTTTGTTGCCTTTTAGTTTTTTGTGTTTGAATCTTAAACTCACACCTTGGACTCAACCTATTTTCGTCCAAGTGAGAGGAGGTTTAGATTCACCCCTAGTTTGTTGAGTCATTGTATATCACCAATAAGTCATGCACGAATTAGGCAGTTCGAATGTTAACATAATCCTTGGCTGATATAATTAAGTAGAGGATGATGGACTCATTTGCCCGACTCATACCACCCCTACATAAATTAGAATTGAGCCTTAAGCGGGACAGCCCTCGCATCTTTCCTTCTGAGAGTAAAAAAAAGAGAAAAATTAGGAGCACAAGTGGAATATTTCAAAATCAATGGGTAAAAGACAAGTGGCATAGTGTACAACCAATTGAGCTTAATTCTTTCGCATCATGAACCAAACATAATGACCCTAGAAGCCCATTGAGCCCAAATTCTTTCTTTCATAGGCCAATAAAGTTCAAATAAGAAGAATTAGAAGGAAAATGATCACTGAGTAGGGCAAGCAGAGCGTGTAAAAAAAGCATAGGTTGAATAGAAAACAAGTGAAAAGTGCAAAACGAAGTGAAAAACTGAGAAAACAAATTGAATGCACAAAATGAAAAAAGCTTATGAGTGCTAGTGCATAAAGGAAATTTAAGCTCAGCGTGCACCTCTTCAATATAAAATGGACTAAATGAAGCCTAAAACCCTTTGGGCCGCACCTTGAATGAAAGCACCTTTAGCCCCATTGCGTCCATTTCATAAAGACCTCTTCGATGCCAATTGATTGCGAAATATGTAACTTGTGCGAATAATGTCTCTTAAGGAGAGAATCACCATTGAGTGTCAATGAGGGAGTGAATCGTGGAAATCAGGGCATATAATTATTAACTCTACTGCTTATCAGCTAGGTACTTTTAAACTGCCTAGTCTGTTTTTAGACATTATGGTGACTTGTCTTGTGTTTCTTTTATTTTTCTTTTTTTCTTTCTTTCCATTGATATCCTATTCTTGTTCGTGTCTTGTCTTTTTCCTTTCTTTTTTTGAGTCGGGGAAAACTAGTAATATTGGACTGTCATCTGGCCTAATTGAGCTAACATATGCTATAGGGCAAGCATACCTTAAGTGTGAGGAGGTCTGATTAGCCCAGATAACAACTGTTAATTCAGGTTTTAAAGTGCACAATTGTTGATAAAATCTGCACACGAAAGTGCGAAGTTAGTGCAAAAAGCTGCGGGATCGAGGCGCGAAGAGGGCAATTTGGCTATGGGAGTGGGAAGTAAGCTGGAAAGAGGAAGACCATCAAGTAGCACAGAAGGGGGAATGTACAAGATGCAGTTAGGAATGCCACATGCACACTAGAGGAATCACCTAAGTAGCAGGAAGATTAGTGGGATGCGAAGCATCTAATTAAAACTTTATTCTACCCAGCCTGTATACAATGCAGTGGAGGTGCAGAGAAAAAAATTTCACCCCCGACCTCGAGTCTGATCCTTCACACTCCTATCTACACTTATAATAGAAGACTGGAATGGAGACGACTGGCAAGAACATCAGCCATTAGTCAAGGCTCAATTTAAGCCGAGTCACATGTTAAGACCATCATCCATGCCACAACTCCGATCTGCCTAGCTAGATTGTGTTACATCCTGTTTACATTAATTTTTTGAGTTGAACCAACAAACAATCTCGCTATTTGTCTCTTAATGTTTTAAAGTTTAAGTTGTATTAGAACGACTATCTTGCTTTCATAGTTGTAAGTTTTCTACAAATATTTCTAAGTTAACATAGCTTATTTAATCTAGTCACCTGAAATCATGTTGTCCATAAGTTTTTTGATTTCGACTGAATGTGTTCGTACCTAGGATAGAAGGTAGATTTATCATCTTAGTTCAATTTAAAGTTGTTTTAGCGTAGAAAGTAGGTACGTGGGACTTTCCATTAGGCCAGTTCGAAGGCGCTAGATTTACTTTTTGTTGTAGTTTAAATTGAAGAAGTCCCGCCCGAGCTATCTCTACAATTAAGGTTCGGGAGGCTGGAAGGGACGACTTGCTGTGGTCACGATCATTTTAATTATCTTCAACTACTACCTTTACTTTTTTGCATAAAGTATTAAAGTGCAAACAAATTGCCCAGACCGACAGTCACCCAAAATGGCTAAAAGCAAGTGATAAGATATTGTACGATGTTGTCTCATACTTAGGTAGGAAAGGGTTTTGACCGCACCTTACTTTTCTGGAATGCTTTATCAACCAGTGCCAACCTGCAACCATGCTTAATTGGTTTTTAATCATCTGAGTTAAATAGTTGGTAAGTAGGTTAGTTTAGAGGTATACTTAGGACTTCTTAGTTAGGCTTATTCAATTTCCGAAATATAATTTAAGTGTCTTTTAACTTGTCAGACAAGCCATTTAACTGCCTAGTTCATACCCGTACCCCTAATCAAGTGGTAGTTGTTAGCGTCTACCTTTGCATTCTTAGTCTAGTATAAACAACCCTTTTATTTATCGCACATAGTTAGTTCCCCCACATCCCAATCAAGCATGGCGGCATTGCCGACATCACACATATAAACACATTCAAGAAGGGCTAACCAAACACATTACTCGTGGGTTCGACATCCGCCTTACCAAATACTATCTTTAGTGGAAATGGAAAGTGGGGAACATTAAATCTTTTTTGTCGAGTCTCCATGAATTCACTGACACACGAGCTACAACCTAGCCAAACTGAAGGTTCCGAAGAGAAGTACGAGACTTTAGGCACTCACCGTACAACATGGAAGAAATGAGACTGATCAGTAGTTGACAGGGTTATATATCAATTTGATTGACAAAAATAAACTAGTTAGAGTATGACATAGAAGCAGCCTAACTGAAGCAGCCTCCACATTATTCCCTTCTAAGAGTTAATGAATAGAAGCATAATTCAAATATTTCAAGGTCAAAATGGTGCATGATAAGAGACATGGGATAACTAGTTGAGCCAGAATTATTTCGAATCATTACCTAAGAAAATTACCCTAGAAGGCATGATTGAACCTTAACCCTATTCTTTTCTCAACTCAGAAATATATAAGAAGGCAATTAGAGAAGTGATAAACTAGGCTGGGTAAATGTGCAGAAAATAGGCAGTGAGCTGATAAGGGCAAGAATTGTGTTGAAGATGAGAAAAGAAAGAGTGAAAGAAGAACAAAAAAACGACAATTATAAATCCTCAAACTGCCCAAAATAAAGATGAATCCCCCCCCCCAGCTAAAAAAATTGCCAGGATCAAGTCAATCAAACCTAAGACAATTAGAGTCGGGCCTATGAATAAGAAAATCCCCTTAGCCCCATTATGTCCTAATAATTTAGACCTCTTTGAACCATTAGAAATATTTGAATTACGTTTAAAAGAACTTCTATGTAATGAGGGAATTCCCCTGTAAGGATTTGAGGGAGAGAACTGTGCATTACTTCAAGTTAGCTCTTGACTCTTTTTGTTAACAGAATTTATCTTGTGTAAACTGCTAGTTTGCTTGTAAAAAAATATTTGCTGGTGATTTTATTTCTTAAGTTTGTGTTGTTTTTTTTTTTTTTGCATTTTCGTGTTTCTTAAGTCCTTTCTTTTCTTTCTTGAGTCGGGGTAATATAGTCCTTAATGACCTTAATCCAGCCAATTTAAGCTAAGTTATGCTTGAGGCAAGCATACCTTAAGTGTGAGGAGGTTTGATTAGGCCCAAATTACGGCCATTAATTCTGGTTAAAAGATAAGGAAACCATGATATAATCTGCACAAGAGGTTAGAGAAAGACCAGTACGCTGGCCAGGCGACATGTTAGTGGAAGGCAAAATCAAGCGTAAAAGCACTTAGAGAAAGTCATACTTGAGAATGGGAGCCTAAAACACAGAATAAGGATAATGGGGACGCGGGCACAAGATTAAGTCTCGCACGTAACCCTAGAAGTTAGTATAAAGCAAGAGGAGGGGCCAACAAGAAATCTATCCGTTCACTGCCACATCACAAGTGTTGGGAGCTTCAGGTAGAGAAAGATGGAGAGAGAAAGTAGAGAGAAACAATTGAAATCCCTGAGAGTTCATCTTATTCCTCAGTTTTGAAAACTCCAGTCCTTAGCCTCTTGATTCTTACGTCGAACCAATGTCGTCGCTTGTGAAGAATTGTTCACTTGAAACACTTTCAATTTTAGTTTTTTAGATTCTTTAGTTTGTAGTTAGAAGAAGTTGTAAGCCGAAATCGAATGCTTGTTTTCCAAGTACTTTAAAATATTAGTTGTTGATCTTGTTTTGCTAAGGTTTAGTGTTGAGATTCCATAAGTATAGTGGTGTTCTATGTTTACTGTCCAACTATGTTTAATGCTGCATTTCAACTTTTTAGTGCCGTTTATTTTCCCAATATAGTACCTTAGTTAGGTAGGTTCGGTAACCATAAGTTAGGCAGTTTGTTAGTATCATTTCAAACTGGGAGGACAACCAGTCCTCGTGGGATCAACAACCCCAACTTGCCAAATACTAATTCTAGTATACATAAAATAGTAGAGAACTACATAAATTCTTGGACGGAGCTTGTGTATTTCTCAACAATAGCACGAACTCATCTAAACCTTCCGCATCACGCGCGTGGGGTGGTGTGGCACTCGGCAGGTCACAACCATTGCCTGCACGGGTTGTCGAGTTACTCATAAGGTCTCAGCCAACGTGCACACGGGGTGGCGCAACACTCGACAAGTTTCGGCCACAGCGCGCGTAGGGTGCTGCACTTGGCAGGGCTTGACCATCTCGCGCGTGGGGTGCCGAGGTAGTCAGGAGTTCTCGGCCATCGCCTGCGCTGGTTTCTGCGTCACTTGGCAGGTCTCAGCCATTCCGCGTGCAGGGTGCCGAGGCACTCGGAAGGTCTTATACATCGCGCGTGCAGGGTGACGCGGCACTCAGTAAATCCCAGCCATCGCGCGCGCGGGGTGGAGAGGAACGCGGTAGGTCTCGGCCATCACCCCTACGGGGTGTGGCATCACTCGGCAGGTCAACACCATCCCGCGCCCGGGGTACGGAGGCACTCGGCTGGTCTTGGCCATCGTCAGCGCGGGGTGGCATGACACTCGGCAGGTGTCAACCAATGCGCACGCAGTGTGCAGAGGCACTCGTCAGGTCTCAACCATCTCGCTCGCGGTGTGCCGAGGCACACAGCCCGCGCGGGGTGTCTCTTCACACAGCAGGTCTCGGTCATCAAGCGCACAGGTGTGGCACGGCACTTAGCAGGGCACAACCATCGTGTGCGCGGGGTGCCGTGTCACTCGGAAGGTCTCGGCAATCATGCGCTGATCGCCGGGTTTTTGTGCGCTGTCGCTGTCTAGGCACGATCTGCCCGGATCAGAAGAGATTTGTAGTTCCTCTTACTCCCCAAAATACTATGGACTAGTATATGGTAAGCATGGGAGTCAATCCCACAGGAAGGTGTATGGTTAGCCCTAATCGAGAGAGTGTTTTTACGGAGGTTTGGCGATGCCACCACGCTTCAGGTTTTTGAGAGGATAAACTAATCTACTGGACACGGAAAGACATAACACTCTAAGCGGGTTGTAACGGAAAAGATGACTAACTACTGCTAACTATGGGTGCGAACTGGCCGAGTGACATGTGCCTAGGAATTAAGAAAAGCAAGAAAGGATTAAAAAGATTGAACACGATTAACTAATTAAACCTAAGGTTGGTTTCTAAACTAATATATGTTGAACTAACTAATTAAAGAAGATTAGATGAACTTGCTAAGTAAAGATGCTGAAAAGGTAAGACAGGTGGCGCTCTAGGATGAAAGTGGTCCCTATCAAGTACTAACCACCCTGCTTGTACTATGTTGCCAACACTACACTCTGCATTCACATAAAAAAGCTGAAAACTGTTGGAATCAGTGGATTCATCCCTTCCGGCCGTTCAATCGCATTATAAAGGACCAAGGAACTGGAATTTAACTTGGAAGGACTTCGGTGGGTTCAATCCATGACTGATTTCTTTACTGAAAACTGGAAATAACCTTTAAAACGCCCTGAACGGACATGTTGTAACCTTCTATATAATCTCAATTGAAGCATAAGTCCTGAATTTCAGATTTTAAAGAGCAATACGCATACCTACAACCAAATTCTACCGCACACTCCCTTATTATGGTCTATGTAATATAATAAAGTTGAAGAACGACATCATTGTCATCAAAATAGCCTTCAAATTTATTTTGTACCGTCTATCTAAGCTCAATTGAAGCATACGTCCCGGATTTGCGATGTTAAAGAGCAATACGCATACCTACAACAAAATTCCACCACAAATGGTGTATGTAACGGAATAATGTCGCAGAACGGCATCATTGTCATCAAAATAGAATCCAAATCGACTTTGTACCGTCTATCTAAGCTCAATTGGAGCATACGTCCCGGATTTGCGATTTTATAAAGCAATATGCATACCTACAACCAAATTCTACCACACACTGCGTTATTATGGTGTATGTAATATAATAATATTGAAGAATGACATCATTGTCATCAAAATAGCCTCCAAATCGAGTTTGTACCATCTATCTAAGCTCAATTGAAACATAAGTCCCGAATTTACGATTTTAAAGAGCAATATGCATACCTACTAGAATATTCCACCACACACTCCCTTATTATGCTGTATGTAACGTAATAATGTTAAAGAACGACATCATTGTCAGCAAAATAGCCTCCAAGTCGAGTTTGTACCATATCTAAGATCAATTGAAGCATACGTCCCGGATTTGCGATTTTAAAGAGCAATACGCATACCTACAACCAAATTCCACCACACTCTCCCTTATTATGGTGTATGTGATGTAATAATGTCGAAGAAAATCATCATTGTCATCAGAATAGCCTCCAAATCGAATTTGTACTGTCTATTGAAGCTCAATTGAAGCATGTCCCGGATTTGCTATTTTAAAGAGCAATACGCATACCTACAAGCAAATTCCACCACACACTCCCTTATTATGGTGTATGTAATGTAATAATGTCGAAGAACGATATCATTGTCATCAAAA